>JAQQZY010000005.1:47698610-47708859 GCA_030068375.1 Ostorhinchus rueppellii
TGAACTTTTGTGTCATATTCATCGTTTTATCTGAAACCCAAATGTCTTCAGTATGCAACAAAAACAAAGGAATTGAAGTGGCTGTTCCAATACTTTTGGAGGTGACTGTGTGTGTGTGTGTGTGTGTGTGTGTATATATATGTGTATATATATATATAAACTGGTGTAGTGGTCCCTTGGGAAGTGGGTATACTCATAATTTTTACCCTCTTTTTTTAGTAGTCCAGAAAAAAGCCCTGTTTCAGAAACAGTGACATGTCAGACTACTGTATTTAGTTTACCCAAAAATCAGTCAGTATTATTTGTTCACCATTATAAAATGATCATGGCTTGATCAGGAGCAGTTTGTAGGTTTTACTGGTCACACAAGCAGCTGCATGACTGTAAATGGATTCAACACGAGGCAAACACAGGATAGCGATTAGCCTTTCATAACATGAACCTTTCATAATGTTAGCCTACTCACACAGTTTAACAGATGGTGAGAAAATCTCTCCTCTAAATGTGCAGTCACATGGCCTGTAGTTTAAAACGGTGACTCACTTGGAAACCGCCTTAAAACTTACTTCAGAATTATGTATTGAACTGCTGTAACTATGAATTCTATGGGGGGGGGGGTTTAGAAGTGGGTATACTGTACGCAATAGTGACTGAAAAACAAGTAGGTATACGCTGTACACCTTGGACTACACCATTGGTTTTAAGTTTTAAGAAGAACTTAAGTGGTTTAAGAAAATTATGTAGAAAAGCAGAAATAAATTTGGATATATAATGATTTTATGACTTTTGGCTCGAGGGTCCCCAGAGGATTCAAAAACCAAATCTGTGGCATATAATAGACCTGTATGAGAAACGGATATTAGATTCAGTAAACATGTTGAAAATTGCCGTCTTAAGCTGTAACACAGGTTTAATGATCACCAAATCACAAAAGAAAAATGACAAAAATATTTCAAATCGGGCCTGAAAGCTGAGTAAGGCTTCCACAGTTCAAGGCTGGTACAGTACACATGGTGGTCTTGTAGCAGGACTGAAGTCGACAGATGGTTTTGTCGATAAACAGACAGAGGGAGGAAGTGTGGGTGCAGGACCTCTGGGTGGGTTGCGTCACTGCTCTGTTAACCCACTCTCTCATGAAGCTGTTCTGAAAGTTTACAGTGAAGCAGAGAGCAGGAAGTGTGCAGTCGCTTCACACAGCTGTTTTTGTTTCTGCTGCGGTTCCTGTGAATAATCCAAAGACCTCAATGTCATCTGTTTTTACTGGGAGACAGTTTCAAACTAATGTTTCAGTTTTGTTTTCAGTTCTGTTGTTTTGGCATGCACCCTCCACAAAATGAGCAAAACCAGCAATACTGTTAATATTGTATCACATAAATAAATTAATACGTTAACAGGCTGTAATTATCCTCGAACAGTGATTGTCAAACTTTTTACAGTGTAGTACCATTTAAAATATAGAGATTGTTTATCCAAGTACTCCCAACTCTCATTTAAAAAACTTTTATTGAAAAAATCTGGGAAAAAATGGTTCTTGTGCCAAAGGTGTCTGCTTTTATTTTTCAAATTTTGTACACAAACATACATTTACCTTTAATATAAATAAATTTTGCGTACAAACTATAAACTTAAGTGCCCTCTTTCATTGGTAAAAAAAAAAAAAGAATAATGAATAAATTGGTAAAGACTGGTATGTCTTTATAAAGTAGTACTGGGCAAACTTCCTTCATATTTATGCAAATTTCTCTCACCTGTTAAGAATTCATATAATTCTCGTTCTGCTAAATGGCTGTTTCCAGGTACCCAAGATTTACTCTGAGCTTGGCTTTATAAATGTGTTTTAAATGTGTCAACCTTTACTTACAATGCACCTTGGTCATGGAATAACCTCCAGAACACCTTAATGATTTCAAACATTGGATAAAGAATGATGTAACCCATGAATCTAACTGCTTTTCTTGATCTTTTTTATTGGTTTTGTTTCTGTTTTTCATCCTTGTACTGTTTAATATTTGTCTGCAAGTATTCCATAAATGTTTTAATGTTTTTATACTGTGCTCACTTTATAATCTCTGTAATGGTGCACTATCTTGGCCGGCTCTCCCTCAGAAAAGAGATTTTTAATCTCAAGAGACTTCCTGGTTAAATAAAGGATTATAATAACAATAATAATAATGATGATAAATTAACACTTCAACAAAAAATAATTAATTACAAAAAAAATAATAATAATCTTGAATAATATTTAACAGAAATGTTCTTAAAATGTTACCAAAGCTCAGGGGGGGCCGACAAGTTTTTAAAAATGTTGAAATGAAATGAGGCATCAAGTTTATTATTATATGAATGTATTTGTTGTTTCATATTTCAGCATTAATTCTCCTAATTATGTATTCAGTACATGTGGACATATTTTATGTATTTTTTTTAATGTATTTTTTTCTTCCAAGTGCCCCTGGGAGGGTACACGTACCCCCATTTGAGAAAGATTGATCTAGAACCCACAATAATTATTCATTCTAAAACATAATAATGTACAGTAGAATTGTTTTTTTTTACTCTGTACTGCTTTTTCATATTCTAATGGTTTGTGTAAAACAACAAAAGCAAATCCTACCATCAGTAAATGAACCACTAATTGTATTAAACATTTTTATTTTCACACATAAACACACACACGCACACACAATAATACAATATAATATAATGTTTAGAATAAAAAAATATCCTTTGGTTTAAGTGCGTCTCTGTCAATCATTGGTGAAAAACCCTTGTGTCAGCGCCTCTGAGTTAATGTGTGTCGACCTGGTCCAGACCATGACAATAAAGCCGTGCTTCACTCAGGTACCAGACCAGACGCCAGATTCACTTCATCGCGCTCACTGCATTTTCACCCACGTTTGGCAGCTCAAATCAACAGTCATTTCGAAAGACACATTGGCAGGGTCTCTGCACCGTCTGTGGTTTCATCACAGACAGAATCACCGCAAGTGTAAAAACACCCCACACTTCACTAAAGCAAGAAGTGAAACCACCGGAAAGGATTTCAGTTGGCAGATGTAGTTTTTAACTGACAGTGACGTTTTGGGGGAAGTTGAACCCATTACGAGACTCACTGGTCATCAGAACTCCCAAACTTTTATTTTTAAAGTGGACATTGTGATCTGATATCCTGTGTTAAAATGCTCTAGTTTGTATCTGTGATCTATCTGCAGTTACTGATGGCGTTTTGGGTCCTTTTGATTCACAAACCTAATTCTGAACCAAATAAAGTGGTTCTACATCAGAAAGTTTCCAGAGAGAGACAAAAAAACAGTAGTTTCTCTGTCTGAAGTAGTGGACTTGTCATATTCTACAGGTTGGAAAGAGCAGATGAAGACAATAAGAGAAGTTCTTACAGTGGCTTCTAGTCGGGATTTAGCATGTACCGGGTTGGCAAAAAAAAAATCTAAGAAGTAGCACAAGAGAACTTGGTATCAAGATTCCAAGAAACCCAGGCAAAATTAACTGGCAAAATAGGACTACTCTGGTGGAAAAGGCTTAAAACTGAGACCCTACTGAGTCCACCTGGGCTCAGCTGAGGAAAAACATGAGCCATGTGTAAAATTACCCTCTGTTTTACAATTCACACTCACAGGAAGAATATCATAGAAGCTTTAACTCTCTAAACATTACACACATGATGCCTCAGACTCACAATGACATTCAAGAACAGTTCGTAAAGTGACACAATAGATTTCGTCTTTGGTCAGATAAACCCAGGAGGCTCTGTAAGGAACACATCAGAACAAATTTAAGGTTTGGGTTTTTTTGTTCTAAAACTTTTCATGTTATTTGATCCTGTCCCTTGTCTTAAGTTTCCTTCTTTGTGCACACTGGAAATTCAACAGGTTTCAGTTTTACTTCTTTGGGTAAAAACACATGAAAGTGTTTTTTTAACATTAGTCTTAAAATCAGATTGAAACACAACCAAACTAGACTTCAGGAGGGTTAGTGCACTGTTTATAAAACCACTGATGTTAATTTTTACATTGGAGTTAAAGAACCAGAATTAGTTCAGAGTTGGACATAAATGCATGGCAGAATTCACAAAGTGAGCCTTTTTTCCTTGGAGAGACTTCACTGTGTCCTTTCACACTTGTACAAGCAAACCTGACCTCTGGTCTTCCACTCTGGGTCCAGTATCAGGCCAGCCTCACATCTCCTCATTTGTTCAGTTCTCCCGTTTCCAGTCCATGCCAATCAGGGATGAACATCCTAATGCTGCTGCTCTGGACTGGCTCACAGGGGTTTGTCGGTGTCGTTACATCCAACAGAGACATCAGATCATTGAGGCTGTTTTTGCAATGTCTGGTCACAGTGATGAACCTCTGGTGGTTTGGTCGTGTGGACCTCCAGTCCACTTCTGTTTCCTCTGGGGGGATAAAGTGCTACCTGGACTCGGTGACTCATGGCCTTTCACACGTGTGACTTTAGTCGGTGCTTTGATTAAAGTGCTTCGAAGGCCAGGTGGCCGAGCCTGTAAGGATCAAACCACGGACTCCTTGGATGGCTGCTTCCCCCGGTGGGAGCCGTGGAAGGAATGCAGCGCTGATGCTTCACTGTGGGACCGGGGCAGCAGGAGGACCACCCTCTGATTGGTCTGCCTCCACTCGTTGTACAGGCGACAGTGATACCTGAGAGACACCTGCAAAACACAACACATTAACAGGCATTCACACACAACCTCATGACAGAGTATCCACAGCACACTGACAATGACATAACACACTGATAAAGTGACACAAGATCAAAGGTCATAACTATATGAAGGAAAGGTCATAATATTGGAAGAAAAAAGTTTTGCTACTGAACAACAGGTTTATGGTTCCTTCTACTGTTATCTAATTTTGCAAATTTCCTGATTTCTTTATTCTATTTAGAAATTTTATACAGATGAAATTACTATTCAATTCTTGGAATGTCATAACTTTACAGCCAAAAAAAAAAAAAGTTAGATTTTTCCTGTTCACTTATTTTCCACTGCAGCTTTTAGAACAGAAGAGCCAGAAACGCTGTTGGTTTCCTCCACGGACACTTACAGGGTTCCTACAGGTTTTTACATGTTAAATTTAAGATGTTTTAACACCTTTTTAAAACTACTTGGAACAGAATTTAATGCCCATTTCATGGCCATAGTGGCAAAAATGTGTGATTCCTCCAGTTTAGGAAAATGTATTTATTTAATCCAACACCTTGGTTCCCACCATTCAGTCATTTCTCACTGGGGGCTGCAAAGTTAGTGATAACTGGGTCCTAATTACAGTATAAATTGTCGGATTGGAACAGGTGGAACTGAGTAGAATAATGTTACTTTCTTTGCAGCTTGGACATTTAACAGACACATTTAAACACATTTATAGCAGTTAATGGTAACACAACTTAAGATCTACCATATCAAATGTAATACTTTTTAAAAAGTATTAAATTCAGATTTGTAAATTCAAGACTTTTAAGACTTTTCAAGACCTGTGGGAACTGAATTAAATGAGATGAAAGCTTAAACTAGGGATGTGACTATTAAAGATTTTGTTGCTACAATTATCATCACAGAAATGTTTCATGTTGTTTCATGATTACTATGATTATTTTGTGGGGGTTTATATTAGGGATGCACCGATCCACATTTCCCCTTCTGATCCGATCCCAATACCTGAATTTGGATATTTGCCGATACCGATATTATTCCGATACCAAAACTGTTAGTTTCAATATTATCATTATTGTTAATAAACCCTAACCCTAACTCTCTCCGAATAAAATACAAAGGACTGCTTTATCACATCAGCACAAATTCAGTATAGTGGCTCTTGTAGCAGCAACAAAGCAAAACTATTTTCAAATATAAAAGAAAGGGGCCATAAGTGTAAACATTCACAGCATCAAATCAAACAATGTGAATCTAATCAGCATAAATTACTCAGTGATCCCTTTAGCTTTCTCATTGTCTGGTGGAAGTTTACCTTGTCTTTGGAATGACTGCTGAACTCATTCCTGCCGGCTACTTTGGTCTTTCTGCCCCATGGCTAAGAAGTCATCGTGCTCTTTAGTGTGGTGCTTTTTCAGGTTTTTTATTAAGTTTGTAGTATTGTAGATCGCAGCAGACCTTCCGCCTCTCGGTACAGCGGCTCTGAGCCCGCCATTCAGGCGGAAGCCGGGTGATCGTAAGCCCACAGGCTCGACCGGGAGCCGGGCGGCCGTTAGCGTACTGGCTCGACCTGGACTCGGGTGACTGTGCCCGACTGAACTGACGAAATGTATTACAGTTTTGAAAAATATACAAAATGTATAAATGACATGTGAAAACTAGTAAAGACGTATTGAAACCAAATCGAGTGACACTGTGGTGGTTTGAGGGAACTACGTTAGAGAGCAGACAGGGAGGAAAGTTCACAAGTACACAGCCCTTCAATTATAGACAGATTTGGTTCATAGGAAGTACGTTCTCTGAGACCGTTCTTCTTGGTGTTGAGAAACGGCTGTGTCTTATTGAGATACGCCTCCGTTCAGGAAATCCATTCCACATTTTGCAAGCAGGTAGCAGAGCAGCCGACAGGGAATCACTTGTGGAGTTATTTCAGCAGACAATATTGCGTACACAGACATGGCTCATAGATTGGAATTTTTCGCGGGGTGGATCGGAAAATTCCGATCCGTGAATTACACTGATATCGGAACCCGATGCCGATACTGGATCAGATCGGTCCCATCCCTAGTCTATATGCAGGGGTATGGTCCGTGCAGCACCCCCACAAAAGGGAAAGTGAAACTTCCTCTACATCTCCCACTATTGTGAAGCATTAGACTATTTTATGCAGTTTTTCCTTGTGATCAAACAGAGCACGTTTTCTGCATCAATTCACAAGTTAAACGTCCTGAAGCTTGTACAACAGTCTGAACTGCTGGAGAAGAATGGCTTTACTGTACCAAAGCTATGCAGCCAGACTGTGGTAAATGGGTTGTGCAATAGTAGCCTGAAGCTGCATAGCAAACAAAAGTGAGCCTGCGTCAAAAATATATTACAGTCTGAATTTCTGAAGTCAGCTTGTTCCTCCTCTGTCATTTTCACTTGTGGAATGTTGAATACAGTGCTTCTGTAACATTGCTTTTGTTCTGTGCAGGAAGAGCATATTGGCATGTCTTTGGTTCCACTCTTAATCTGCTGTGGTTTATGAGATGTTTTTTGGCAACCTTGATGATTAATTAACTGTAATGTTTAAAATCGTGATTAATCGTAACACCATGACATCGTTATAACCCTAGCTTACACATCATCAGTGTTGTGTCCCATCACAGGTTGTTTTACAGGAGAACTCCTCAACTATAGCTGAGGTTGTAAGTGAGAATAAATTTTGCAGAAAGGCTTCATACAGTGTATGATACGTAATACCTGCCTAGTTGTATTAGTATACAATAAGTTAAGTACATTAGTTAATGTTAGTTCAGGGTTGAATGATACTGTCCAGAGCTGGTACTAACCAGAGTCCAGAAGAGGTAAATGGTGAAGAGGGCGACTGTGAGTGCGATGAGGCCCACAGCCTCCAGGCGGCTGGAGAAATGGAGGTGATCGATGGCACCGCGTAGACACAACCACCCTGAGATGGTGGCCAACGGCGTGATGAGCAGGAAGCACACCATGTCACCAAAGAGTGTACGCTTCTCCTGACGCAGACCTGGGTTTTGTAGCCACTACAGAGACCAGATCAGAGACTCAGCTGCAATAGAGGACTGAGCTGGACCACGACTCATCAGATCCCAACAAACCAAAGATAAGGATGAAAACAGCTCTGTATGCGTTCTTCTGTCTGATCAGACATTAAAGACTTAAAATTAATAATTAAACAGTATGAAGATCAAGCACATGTTAGTTTTACTTCACATTTCATTTTCTCCTGCTACTAGAAATAAAAAAAATAACTTAAATAAGAAGCAAAAATCATCAGTCTGGTTTTAAATAAAAACATTTAAAACATTTACAATCAAACTTCTGAAATGAGCCTCCATCATTACTGTAAAGTATTGGTTTTTATTGATGTTTTTTAGACTTTTCAGCTAAACTATAAATGTGTTGTTAGAAAACTAATGAAAAAGTAATCAAATCTAATACATGATGTTATGCTGGAGTAATAAAAACTTAGATTAAATATTTCATTTTAACAGAGTATATTGTACTCTAAAAACCTGACATTTCCTTTCCAAGGCTTCCCATAATAACCATAGAACAGGAGTGGAAGGAAACAATGAAATCATTTCATTTGTTGATATTCTAACAGTTTAACGATATATTTGGATCAAAACCTGACTCCAGTTTTCTTGGAGTTATGCATTCCCTTCAGAATGTGGGCCATTCTCTCAAAATTCAGAATGGGGGAAAAATGCTGAGCAGTCTCATGTAAAGTGGGATGCCCAGGTGGACCCCAGACCCCAGACCTCCCACCCCCGTACCTCAAGCAGTGGCCTGGACTTCTTCTGCACCGTGAACTGGTAGTGGCAGAGCTCACAGAAGCTGGTTCCTGAGGCAGACAGCCAGTGCTCCAGGCAGCTGCGATGGATGGTGGCCAGGGTCCCAGAGCACTCGCAGGGGGACAGAAGCTCTTCCTGGACCCCCCCCTCGTGACAGATACGACACATGGGGTTCTCTGGCAGAGCGCTGAGGAGAAGCAGGAGTGACATGGATAAGAATGACGATCACAGCAAAGGGTTTCAGATAATGGTTGGTGATATTTGAGTTCAGAGTTATTTGTGGGAAATGGTGGTAAATATTCCAAATAAAATACACGATTGGGTGAATACAGTGAATTCTTTTATTTAGTGTGATTTTTTTTTTTCTAATTTTCCTTTCTTTTGAATCTTTGTGTGAAGTTTGGTGGAAATATAACTTTTGCATGAATTATGATACAAAGATGTTACGGTTAACTCACTTTACTATCACCATGGGGAATTTCGGTCTCCAATCTTACCCATCCTAATTAATGCATACAGCACCTAGCATTAGCATTAGCATGTAGCACGTTAGAAACAGTGAGCTACCACTGAAGGAGCTTAGGGGTAACTGAAGAATGGTGCATGGTGTTGGGTTTTGTAAATTAGTTGAAAGTCTGGTTTTGACCTCTCTCTTTAACCACAGCTGGTCAAGGCAGATGGCCATGCTCCAGGAGTGAGGATCTGCTCAAGGTTTCTGCCTGATAGATTGAAGTTTAACCTCACTACTGTCACCAGTTTCAAGTGTTTGCTCCTGGAGGATTCTGTATATTGGTGTGAGAGTAGTTTCGACCGGCTCTATATGTAAAGTGTCATGAGATAACTTGTTATGATTTGGAACTATATAAATAAAATTTGTTTGCTTGATACTTTAGCCCTAAACACAATAGTAACTACTTTACCATGTTACACCATAAGAGAGTGTGTAGTGTTTTGTTGCTGTTGAGTAAATTAAGTCTTGATGAATTTAGATTATCATCGTCTGTGAACTACTGCAGTAATCCTGGTTTTACTTAGATGTTTTGTGAGAAGAATCATGCATAATCTGTTAAACCTTCATGCTATTTGAGGAGATACTAAACAACAGTTAATTTACTTCAACTTCAGCAAAAATGTGAGTTTGGTCTTCTGGTGAATGAAATATAATATGAAAATAAAGTGGAACAATTAAAAAAAACAAAAAACAATGGTATTGGCCCAGAATTCAATGCCAACCTAGCATCAGCTCATGTTTTCATATTAAATCAATAAGAACAGAACCTACAATGCAGAAAATGATGTGTCTCTTCTTATAATTTTGTTGTGTTTCTATTTTTATTAGGCTTGTCCCGATCCGATATTTAGATCGCATCGGCCGCCGATTTTAGCAAAAAATGCGTATCGAATCGGCCGGCACGGAAAAATTCCGATCCAGACTCCCGATCCGGGTTTTCCAGCGCATCCATTTACCTAATCCATTCCATTTTTTTGCTGTTGTTTCCCTAAAATCCGGTCTTCATTTTCCAGCACACCTTTAGCCCACCAGAATAGCATCTCCTAATTTACCTCAGTGGCATCTTCTACATTATAATGGCCATGTAAATGTAAAGTTTTATTTAAAAGGTTTGTTTTTTTTTAAACTTTAGTTTTAGTTATTCAAGAGCAGAGTACTGATCCTGAGTTAACAGACTATTTTCCACTCAGGTTGTTTGTGTGTTTTGCTTTTTTAATACAGTTTACAGTCTTATTTGCA
>JAQQZY010000005.1:47748547-47762885 GCA_030068375.1 Ostorhinchus rueppellii
ACTGTAGTGACCACTATACATGAAAGGGTTAAGGTATATGCTAACTGAGGTGTATGCTGAGGTGTGCATGTAGCTGCGTTTGTAACAGAGCCATCCATTGAAGAAGAACTTACTTTAGCACTGAAACATAACATTAGAAATCATTAGTGTTACCACCATGAGCGTTTTAGTTTTAGGGGTACTGAAGCATTCCAAAGCTGATTCCCAGTACCCCTAAAATATTTTAAGGTTACTGAAATGTTTCTTTTTTTCTTTTTACCTTATGTCCGTTCTTAATATGCTAGAAAAATGTCAAAACCATAAACAGTACATGGTTGAAATCTAATATTTTAACAACAAAAAAATACAGAACCCCCCACCCACTTTGTCTTGAAAGTGGTTTGACCCAGCCATGGAACACATTTATTTACTTCCATCAATTAATATCAACATATTGTTCTAACCAGTCCCTGTTTTTGCTGCATTGAAGTGTAGATCACTGTTTTTGTTGTTAGGTAGCAGTTAGCTGATGTCTTTTTCTGGAACTGTTCCATGTGGTTCAGTCCATCTCTGTCTGCTTGAACTGGACTCAGAGAAGCTGCTGTTGTGTCATGTGCATGTGTTCATATTAAAGCCAAGGTGATACTGTTTGTGTCTGACTGGAGAACTGACTGGATTTTTTTGCGTGTGTGTGTGTGTGTGTGTGTTGTGATTTTTTTTTTTTTTTTTTTTTAATTTTTTTTAAGAAAAAGAGCCAGGTTCTGGTAAGAGTGTAAGATCAACTTGTGTAACCTCATTTTCCACAGCAAACAAATATTCTATTAGAATGATGTTGTAAGTTAAATATAAATCACATTGTTTGGTTGTTTGTCTTTTGGTGACGAGAGAGAAGTTCAAGGTTCAATGTTACTTTAATTACTGTAGGTACATCAAGACAACAAAGCACACACTGAACCTGCTCAGCATGTACTTGGTCGAGATTCAAGACAAAAAGATAAAAAGGTTCTTAGTGTTCCACTGGTCCTCAGTACAGCAGCATGGATAATTACCAAGATACAATAAAATTAATAAATAAGGTCAAATAAAAAACAAAAAAACCCCGATGCAATAAAGCACAATAAAACCTCAAAAGATAAAAAAAAAAAGTCTGTAGGATAAAAACCAGGATAAGAACATAGTACTTATAAATTAGAAGTCACAGTAATAATAAATAGAGCAAGGAAATACGATAAATAAATAAGTGAATAAAGTGAAATGTCACTATTTCGTATTGAGCTCAGTGATAGTGACAGGAACAAAGCTGTTAGCATTTAAATAACTTTTATCAGATTTGATGGTTTAGTCACAGAGTTTCTTCTCCTACCCCCCAAAAACGTCTGCTTTTCTTTCACAAATGTGGGAATAATTGTCTGACAGTTTATTAAAATATACAGAACAGTGACATTTCTCTTGCCTGTCAGTCAGCACTCTGGGTGCTCAGCACCCTCAAACCTCTGATCCTAGAATCGCCCCTGGTTACCACATTACCTGTTCAAACACATCACTGTTGTAACGTTACAGAAAACACATAAATATGTGTGCTAAGAGCAGCTAATGACTCAAATCATCATCGCTAATGTTAACGTTCACAGCTATATGAGTAAGTAGTAAGTTAGCCATGTTTATGCTAATATAAGTTGCTAACTAGCCAGCTGCGTTTCCACCTTATGGCTTGGCTCGGCTCACCTCGTTATTCTGATGCAGCGCGTTTATTTCTGTGTCGTCTGCTCTGAGTTGCTGAAAACTCACTCGTTGCGTGTTGTCTCGTCTGAATTTTTACGTCAGCCGCTAAAGATTGAATCTGTTCGGCCGACCATGGTGTAGTTTAGTTCTGTCATCATATGGATTCATGTACTGTTGTATTTACTGTCTACTTCTACATCTGTGTTTGTAAAACTGCAGGTCACAGAGAAAACTGTCTGACCAATCAGTGGTCTGCAATGTTCACACGTCACGTTTTGTTAAAAACAACACATCGACTATTAAATTACTTGTCAATGATTTTAGTAGTCGACATAATTATGGTTAGCCGACTAATTGTGGCAGCCCTACAACACACTACAAATATATGTGCATCATTTTACTTTTCTCAACAGACTTTCCACCGTGTTAGTTGAGTTAAATTTTCTGAGCTATAAATGTCATAGTGGTCGACTCTGTTCATTTGATTTCACTGATGCTCAGACAACAATATTTTGGTTTTATTTGGGTGAGAATTTATTTGATGTCATATCAATGAGAATGTTTTGTTTGTGTTAAAATACACTTTTATTGATATTTTATTAACATACAAACTACTTTTTTCCATTTATATATTAATAATTTATTTTGGTGCTCTTTTATGTTACTGCAAATCTGCTCCATGACATGCCACTTTGACAGTTAAGGTCCAACAAACTTTTCAGATTTGGAACTATATTTGGTTAATTTCCGACACATTTTGAACATACATTTATATCTGCTATTATAGCCATTCATAAAATTTCTGGAATTGTGAATAGATTATGTTGCTACCTTTTTTATTTATCTTCAATCTTTTACATATGTGAAATCATTTTAACATGAAATAAATTATTGTTAAGAGGAATAGTGTTATGGAATAGATTTAAAAAAAAGTTTAGAAGATTTCAATTTCTTGGAAAAATGTATTAAAATATACCTGTTAGTGTCTCTTAAATAAATTCTCCAGATATTTTGTTTGGCTATATCCTTCTTTTTTTTCTTTTTCTTTTTTTTTTTTTACATCAAATAATTGCCTTGATTGGAAACAGGATGATGCAACAGTTTTTTCAGATACAGTTTTTTTTTCCTAATAGGATCTTTGATTACAGTATATGCAGTAGACAGCATTTTTTTTGTTTAGATTTTCTTTAATTTTTTAACTAAAGCTGTAAAACTTTGTCCCCTGCAGAGGACAAAAATGCATGTTGGGCCTCAAGGGGATATTTTATAAGTTCAAACACATTTCTTTGTGAAATTATTTTCTATTATATTGAATATTTAGGCTGAACTACATCCTGTGTTTTAACTTTTTCGTTTTATGTAACAGATGGTCATATTTTTCTAAATCGGTTTATATAATAAGGACTGTACTCGCTAAAGGTGTTACAGATATGGAAACATCTGGGAATCAGGGCTATGTGTCAGTCTGGCGCAGACTAAAGAAACTAAACTACAGAGAACTGAAATGTGACTTTGTTGAAGCAGACAAGGGCTTCTTTTACCTCCATGGGCAGGGGCCACTTCCTCCCCCCTTCACTGCCTTCCTCCTCTTACTCCCTCCTTCCATTTCTGTTCTTCGGGGCCTTTATATCTCCCCCCTCAGCTCTCCCTTCTTATTCTGCCGCTTGCTCTGCCTCTGTCTGTCACATCTCTGCCCAGTCGACTCGCTCTTTTAATATTCTGGCAAAGGAACTGAGAGTGTGTGTTGAATCCACAGGTCGTCTCCATCTGTGTGTGTGTGTGTGTGTGTGTGTGTGTTATCCTGTGGTCGACGTGACTTCAAAGCTGAAACCAGAGTCTCTCCACAGTCTGCAGCTTCCCTATAAATCACACACTAACCATGCAGTAAGGAAAACACACACATATATCCACAGCCACAACAGAGAGAGATGGAGGGGAGGCAGAAATGAAAATTAGAAAACCAATAAAGATACTGACAGGTATGGAGGAAAGACTGGGGGCGGAAGAAGGATAATCTGAATACGATAATGTGAAAGGGGATCAGCGAGAGAGTTAGAAAAATGTTGAGTAGAAGCTGAGAGGAGCCGGTCTTTCATTGGATTTGCCATAGAATAAACAGGGTGTTGCCAGCCAAGCCCTAAGTGAATTTATTTTAGAAACTAGATTCTCTCTACTGTATATATGCAACTATGCAGCAGAATCCAATTATTTCCCTTGTGTGCAGCGACTGGGACTGAATCACCATCTCTTTTTTCCCCCCCGTGAAACAAAATGGTTTTGCTTTAAGTTTTGTCTGTGAAATATGATTCATCCACAGATCTTTGCTCCATACTTCACTCCATGTGTGGCTGCATTTACATAAATTATGAAGCTGCCATCACATTGTACATTTCATGGTATTAATAAAAATACTGGAGAAACTGTAGCTTTAATAAACTGACCGCATACTCTTTGGTTATTGTGACATTCCTTTCCTTTCCTTTCCTTTCCTTTCCTTTCCTTTCCTTTCCTTTCCTTTCCTTTCCTTTCCTTTCCTTTCCTTTCCCCTGAACACCCATTGGTAAACTGTGAGACCCTTAACACATGTTCAACATAAAACATGCTGTAAAAAAGCATGTTTGTCGGCCTCTGGCACGTCTGGAACTGACAAGAACTCTTCAGTTGTAAAGACACAAGATAACCTCAGCGACCTTTGCCCCTACTTATTTGACTTATGCACTAGTCCAGTCTTGCTAAATGTAATATATTTGGTTAAACAGTTCCATCAAACTCTAAAAGGCCAGTATAGCCAACAGGAATTTAATTTTTTTTTTATCGAGTTGTCTTTGCTGCAATTTGTCTGATATTTAAGTCCGTTGCTTAAATTTCTATAAAAGACATAAATGAGGCATTTGTTTGGGCAACACGGTCTTGGATCTGACACATCAGACTGGTTTCCAGCTGTTTCTGTGGCTGGGACATGGACTCTTTAGACTTGATTGTCTTTAACCTGGAGTTTTAAGGGCTGATTTTCTTCACACAATGCCTGAGAACCGCAGCAGTCAGCACAGCGTCACAATGGGTGGTAGATCCACATCCTCCCTTCAGCCATTAAAACAAATAGCTCTTTATCCAAGAATGTGTGTGTTCCTACAGTGTGAAAGCCTGGCCTGTCTGATTGAAAGCAGACATGCATGTGTTTACCTGTTGCGCTTTTCGTGATGTGACCACACAGATTTTTCAATTTGTAACATACTGTACACACATGTACATATGTGTCCATGCTGGGAGACGAATGAAGCCACTGATATGGTGTCACTACTCACGTTTTATCAATATACTGTATATGCATTGTGAAGCATTGTCTCAGTTTTGCAATGTTTTTAGGCTCAACTGAGGTGGATTTGCCTTTTTTGAAAACCTCTTAATGCATGAATGATTGACTGAGCTGTTTTCCTGCCATCTTTCAGCCTTAACCCAAAAAGATGTGGTGCTTTTACATCACTATAAAAGGAGATTCCTCACACTTCTGCACCAGAGGGACACATTCACATGCTGTAAAATGGTTCAAATGTAGTTTGCACGAATGCACCACCAAAATTCATTCAAAATTTCTCCCAATGGAGGGACTTTTTACAACACAATCCATGTGTGTAAGTAAGATGGCGTGACTTTTCCTTGTACTGTAGCATTTTCACTGTATGTATTAGCACTTTTACTATTCATTTAGGGAATGATCTGAGCACTCAAATCCACTGCTTTTGCAGATGTGGTTCAGTTTAGGACCCTCACTGGATCACTCTGGGATTTGATATCGGCCACATTTTAAATAATAATGAGAGCAGCCAAATAAATACAATCAGCTCTGAGCAGTAAGACAGTCAGTGTGATCACAGACACAGTCCCTTGCAGTGTTCGAAGAACTGCTAAAGAAACTGTCAGTTTTGATTTATCTTTCACAGTCATTGTTTATTTGGGAAGGAGGAGGGATGGACATACTCCACAGCAGGAGAAGCCACACAATTTCCTTTTCTTAAAGTTGTATAGTGATGAATCCAAATCATCATGAAAAACAAAAAATAAAACAAACCCCCCCCCCCCTCCAAAAAAAACCATCCAACTTGCCTTAGCAGAGCTTGACTTATCACCTTATCAAAAAGGTGTAGTCCCATCCCTCCCAAGACTCAGGAAAAGTGATGATTTATTCAATGTACTGTAGCCTTTACAGTCACCCTCTGATAACAGTATGCAGCCTAAATTTTTCACTGGAAAGGTGACTATTGCTACTGATGCATTTGGTCTTCTACTGTCGTTTTGGAACAGCAATAAAACTCTCTGGATTTTCTGGTTATTTCTTATCACACAACATACTCATTTTACACGACACTGTGCACAGAATGCTACATTAACATCGCAAAATAGTATATGGGAGAGAATTTATTTGGTCAAATATGTGCACCTGATACTAAAACAAGCTCCATAAAAACACCCATAAAGACCCAAACATCCATTGTCGACCAAAACCATCTACTGATGCACCAATACTTGTAAATAATGGATGTAAAATGCAGTTTGTCGTCTTTTCATGGTCATCACATATGACCCATTTGATTGTTCAGAGGCTCTGTAGTGAACATACAAACACTGTCATCTTCTACAACATGGATTCACCAGTAAAACTCATGGAGTTGGATCAATGGCAGTAGATGGACACACTTGGTTTATGTTCAGTTAATGATATATTTTGCAGAAAAAAAAGTTTTCTCTATTTCTGATATAATAACCTGAATTTACTCATTTGTGCTTTACAGTTTTATAAATATCTACATTATCAGTAAATTAAATATAGAAAAATAACATTTTTACTGAAGAAATGCAAAATAAAGAGAGTAATGTTACAGTAAATGGTGATAAATCACTTGAGAAAGGGTAAATAGAGGAAAAATGTATTTGCGAACCACCACAAAAGTAGCACATGGTTTTTATGAGTTAAAGTTGAAAATTAAGGGTTGTTCTTTCACATACAGATGACGACTTACAGGATATAATATACAGATAAGAAGAGGGAAGAGAATACCAATCCTGCTGCTAAGACAAAAACATTCAGGCTTGTTCTGGTAGAATGCTTTGTACAAGTCAGACTATCTTCACAGTATATGGATAAGTTAACATACTGACCAAAAAAAAAGTCATTTTGTGCATAAGATCGGTTGTGAGAAAGATCCAGACAGCGATCCGGAGAAAACCAGATGTGGGAGCGATAGGAACAGGAAAAATAAGTGGTTAAGTGGAAAAATGACAAAACAAGAGCCGCGAGAAACAGAAACTGAAGAGAGGGAGCGTTAAGGAGTGTGAGGGTTACCACAATCATGCCACTGAGTGGTGTGTTTACATCGTACCACACCACCAGGCTTTTAACCGCTGACAGGGTACTGCTTAGTGTGTCTGTGCACAGCTGTGTGCATGTGAATTCACCACCACTGAAACACCGACCACATGAATGCCTGCGGGCACGGATTCAATATGTTTCAATGCGAAACCTGTGATTTTAAGATGCAGACTTTGTTTTAATGAAATTGTCAACTAATTTAGTTTTACAGACAGGTGAAATCTGAACTAGAATCCCATGTATGCCTGTGCCAGTACCAATTGGATTACAGAAGTATGAACCCTCTTATGGTTTTAAAATGAAATGTTGGCCTGTCATAATATTAAAATGTAGGTTTGTAATAGAGGCTGCTCCTGCAGGCGCTGAGCTAATTTTGTACCCTCAACACAGCAGGACACTTTTGGCCATGTTTTCAAACTCTGGATGTTCGAATAAACTGTTTAGAAGAAGAGGAACAAATCACAATCGTATTCAGAAGGAACACATCCTGACCCACTCTGCCTGTCAAAGGAAACCAGAGACAGAAATATACTGATGTTTTTATTAGCTGTCTCTGGGTTTCTGTAGTAAAAATGTACAGTTTAAAGTCCTGTTCACATTCAGGTCACAAATGGTTGATAATCTAGTTCAGGGGCTCTATGTGAAAAATAGTGTCTACCTGTACCAAAATTAGAAAAAAATATAGATGCAATGACTATTGGTTATGATTTTTCCCCTGATTCTTCCACCTTATGTTGAATAAATGTACTTTGCTCCTTAATCTACATTAGGAACAAGCGAGTCAAGAACACAATGTCACAAGCTGTTGTTATGTCAGGTAATGTTAGCAAACTTCAGACCTGACATGGATCCTTTCAGATCTGGCCACCTCCAAACATATCTGGTCACACCTTGTCTAAAAATCATTTCTTAATCCTCATTCTATATGCAAATAAACCGGATATCTGTCACCTAAAATGTAACATGGTTTCATCACTGTGGATTTGTAATGCTCCCTAATAAAGCCTCAAAGACTGCGTACAGGTTTTAGACCACCTTAGGGTGTATTCAGTGTTTGGCCCATTTTAAAATGGATCAGAGTTCATTTTGCTGGAAAGTCCAGACTTTGTTTTAGGTGTGAATACAAATATGCAAACTCTGATTTGAGCCAAACAAAGGTGGTTTCGGCCTGATTCCAAATGGACTCTGGGCCAGTTCACTTCTGGTGTGAATATAACTGGCCTCAAGCTGAAAACAAACAAAGGAACCATGCACCTTTTTGTGCTTGATGAGCCACTATAACCACATTGTATAGTAAAAAACTAGAAGTAGCCGAGCCGCATGGGTAGTCAGAGCTAACAGCAGCAGCCATGAGCCGTGGACAGATGTGGAGCAGTGAGGAGACTGGCTGTCTCATTAGCATTTGGTCAATGGTCACAAAGACCTCCATGTTTGTTTTCATCAACAGCCGCTGTCTCGGATTCACCCCGCCTACAACTTTTCTGTCCAATGCCAGCATATTTCATCACATGCATTCTTCTGTTTACAAATTTTGGTCCGCTAGCAAAATGTGCACTGAGAATGCGATCCAACCCAAATGAAAAAAATAAATTCCACATTTGATCCAAACCAAATAATTGGACCAAAGGAATTTCCAGGTGTGAACGCACCCTTAAATTCAGATCTCACATCTTTGATCATTCTGGTTCTCTTGGGACTCCCGAGTATGACATGATGTACTAATGATCAGATCTTCATGTGTGTGATAATGTGAGCTGCTGATATTCTATGTCCTCATGGAGAAAATAACTAACTGATCTAGCTCTGCAATAGTCAACCCAAGAACTAAATACAAAAAAAACAACAAACAACAACTAAAAACTTGGAACACCCTTAGCTTTGATTATGGAACAAATGTGCAATGACATAAATAATTGTAATGTCACAGTTAATATTACAACATATATTTCTGTCCAGACTTAGATCATTTTTCGTCATGTATTATGTTGATGATGGAGAATTGGACCAGTGTGTATAATCTCTATCACGTCACAAAGATTCACAATTGGGTTCAGGTCTGGACTTTGTAGTGGCCAACCCATGTGTAACAACATATCTCATGGTCCTGAACCACTCTTTAAAAATCTGAGCCTGATGAATCCTGGTATTGTCATCAATCAATATGCCTCTGTCATCAGCATAGAAAGAAACCTAGTGATGTTTAGACCTGTTTTTAGACTCATAACATCCTTCAATCTAGACCTGACTGACTGAATCAACCCCAGATCATAACACTGCCTCCACAGGCTTGCACTGCAGGCTCTAGGCATGATGGGTAGTCACTTTATCAAGCTCGCTTCTCATCCTGATGGACCCTGACTCTGGAACAAGGTCAATCTGGACTCACCAGACTACATGACCTTTATCCATTGAAACACAGTCCAATCTTTATGCTCTACAAACTGATGGATATTTAAGAAATGAGAAGGTACTCTGTGCTTCAGTTAAAGTTAACAAACACATTATAGCTGAAACATATTTATTACTACAGTCATTATTCTATGGAAGCCCGATTCGGTCATGCCATTCAATCATCATCGTATTGTGCATTTATTTAACCAAGGACTGACACAGCCTGAAATAGCAGCGTGCCTTCTGTAAATGACAAAATGCACATCAGTGTGCGTCATTTAAGACGACATTTGGCCAGGCTTCATTGCACTCAGTACTTGATAAAATTATGTCATTATCACGAGAAAACAATAGTTGTTTTCTTGAGATAACAAGAAAATTATGTCATTATCATGAGAAAACGATATAAAGAACTCTTTGAACGGCACGACCGAATCGGGCTTCCGTATTATTCATTGGAAGGTTCTTACTTATTTTCTTGCACTTTTTTGTTTCTTTGCCACGCTGATGGGATGCCATGGAATGAGTCCTTCAATCCCTTCCAGGAATATTCAAGAATGTTGACATTATCATCCTCAGATCTCAAGTGGTTAGCGCTAATGCTAAGTATGCACGAAGTGTGAACTTCGTGCAAGGGTACAGGTTAATTGAACAGGGTCTTTCAGAAATACAGAACTGAGGTTTTTCACTGTCTGAATACTATTTGCCAAAAGCTGCTTCTTCTTCTTCTTCTTCTTGTACTCCTCATCACAGGAGAACCTCTACTGACTTGCCCTTGTGATGTCCATCCAGTTTGTTCACTTTTTAAGTTTCTTCATGTCAGACCACCATTCTGCATTTCCCATGACTTTAGTTTGACTCTTCTATAAACTCTTCATATTGACGTCATGCAAGCTATTAAAAATGAGAGAATCACAGAAGTAAAGACACAGAAGTACAATTATATTATGTCCCGGTTTGAGAGAAGAAACAGAGCCCCTCATGCAGCATCTGAGCTGAACAGACCAATACAGTACATTTCATGCACACGCTAAAGTAAATTTTACAGTGGAGGCAAATAAAAGTAATGAAAAGCAAAGGTGGGAGGAGAAATGAGTCGAAAATATCCAGATGCAAAAGGGCAAGGACGGGTTATGAGAAATAAAGGTGAAAAAAAAATGTCAAAGTGAAAATTGGGGACAAATATTCAAGTAAGGTAAGCTGGCAGGAAAGGGTGGAGAAGAGTGAGAGAGGGAAAGCAGATAGAGAGGGAGACAGGAAGGAAAGGGAGGGTTGGCTAAAGGGAAAGAGAGAAAGAGAGAGAGAGAAAGAGAGAGGTTAAGCTACAGGAGAATGAGAGACAGTGGAAAAGATGAAAAAAGAAGGGAATAGAGCTATAAAAAGAGATAGGTACTGGCTGAGGAGGGGATGGAGGGAGAAAGAAGTGGAAGCTGGACTGAAATGGGGGATGGACTCAGAAAAGAAGGTTGAGGTGGTGGAGTTGGGGGGGGGGGGGGTTCTTCAGCTGCTCTCTGGGTTAGGGAATTGAAGGTAATTGGTTCCTGATGTGAACCTGAGCTTAGTTCTCCAAATAAAAGGCCTTTTCTGTCAGCTGTAATGGCTTTTCCACGCTGCACTGCTCTACTCTGGTGGGGGCTGCATTAGCATCTTTGCATTGCTCATGACCTGTTTTGAATTATAAGGAATGCAACAATACAGATGTACTACGGAAGCCTGATTAGCATTGTAGGTCGGAGACCTTTTTTTTTTCCTTTCCTTTTCTTTTCTTTCTTTTTTTTTTTTTTGGTGGCTATACAGTGAAATCCTGGAGGCTGTACTGACTTCAGACCAGTTTGAATCAGATAATGGGGAGTAGCAAATACTGTACTCCTGTGTAAGTTTAGGGTACTTGTATATTTACATTCTATGGAACATTATATCCCCAATTCACTAGATCTCTTTTATATTTGCTCCCACTAGTGACTGTTCAGACTACAATTTTGCATCCCTTTCCTGCACTGTGAAAATCATATCTCTGAAGTGAAATATTTTAAATTAAGTAAGGTGAGTGTGTGTGTGTGTGTGTGTGTGTGTGTGTGTGTGTGTGTGTGTGTGTGTGTGTGTAGGCCTGTGTTTGACAACTGTGTGTGATTTACTCAATTATTGGTTGTGTTCCACAGCAATTCAGATATTTAATATTCAGTCCATGCAGTGTTATAGTTTCCACTGTATAATAGTACATTACATACTTTCTGTGGCTGCCCGTTTGATTTTCATGCAGACCCAAATTCTGCTGGAATAGACAGTTGTCTCTTCATTATGACACTTCCTCTAATTTTGATTCAAGTCCCTTTATCATATTATCATATAGACCAGTGTTTCTCAACCTTTATTGAACAAACAGCCCTTTACAACATGAGCCTCCAGCTGAAAAAAAAAGTGCACTGGGTGGGTGTGGATGGGGGGATGTTAATAAGTTGTCGAGCGATATTGATGCTTATACAGACTAATGCCCCCCCATTCAAGTTTCAGTGGCCCCTTCTCAGGTTTCTCCTTCCTAATGCCCTCCAACAGTGTCCCAACATCCTCTGGGGGAGAGGTACCACCCCCGTTGAGAAACACTGATATAGACTCTTATCATAAATGGCGTGTGTAATAGTGCCCCCACCAATACAAAAGTTAGGAGAGCCTTGGAGTGCATCAATTTGCTTCAATGTGGACAGATAACTCAAGAGACTGGGGATCGAGGGCTCTCAACACTTTACATGTTCAAAATGGGGGGGCACCAAGGACACTGGTAGGTAAATCCGCCATTGATGTATAGTAGTCACTGCAGTAACCTGGTCCTTGTTGATGTTTTACTATTGAAGTATATTTCAGTGATAATACCTACATACTGTTAAAACTGCAGGAGCTGAAATCGGGTGACATTTCTGAAAACCAGAAGCTGAAAATATAAAGCTTCCTTCTGCAGCTCTGTTATCGCAGTTCAAACTAAAAGACTACATATAAATACAGACGACAAGCTGTTTTGGAGCAGTGAAACCACTTTTCCAAGCAATCGCACTGAGACCTGAGGTAGCGCAGTAGCATCACATCAGGTTATGTCTGAAAGGATCTGATCAGCAATTAATATTTATGTCTGTCATATTTATCAGGTTTTCAACCCCTTTGCCTGTGTGAAAATGCTAATTGGCTAAAACTTATGTAATTAGGTCCAGCCCAAAACCAACTATCTCATCTCTCAGATCACTTGAACTGAATTACTAAACCCTCAAAAGTGATTGTGAATTTTTGAGCTAGTGATGCTAATGTAGAATCCATGTTGCAGCTTTAAGAAAGATTTTGAAAACTTGCAGTGTAGCATTTGAAGTTTGCTGATAGTACTGATTAAATGATCTGAAACCAGAAGTAGACTGCTACATGAATAGGTGTTAAGTATTTTTACATTACTTTTATGTGGTTTGAAAGGAGAAAAAAAAAACATTTTACCTCAACTTCTCTACTTGGTATGAACAGGTAGCTTCTATGCATTTACAAAACACTTTAAAATGATCTTTATTTTAAATGTAAAAGAACTTGACTTATAAGCTGTGTGACTAACTAAATCACTAACAGACTTAACTAGATCCATTTGAGCTGGTTCAGGTCTCTGCAGGTGGCTTCTCAGTGGTCATTATACCTGCTACTTCCAGCTGAGAGGAGACTGCGGGGCAGACCCCCAACTCCACAATGTGCTGGAGGGATTATGTTTCCCATCTGGCCTTAGGAGCACATCAGGATATGCTATGAAGAGGTGGAGGACATGCAGAGAAAGAGCTGAAACCTGGAACTGGAAAACCAGCTGAGATTACTTGCTTTAAGCTTTTTTTCTACTTGTACACCGGCCAAAGCATTTATAGAATCCCAATGTGTGTCTCTTTTATCTTGACCATTGCAGAATGAAACATCTATTGCATTTTATTACTTTATTGCTCCCAATAGAGCCTAACATCAGAGCTATAAATTTTACAAAATAATTTGCAAAAGATCCAGATTAAAATGTCCAAGATAAATTAAAACTATGAATAATACATGTCATATTTTACACACAAAACAGACACACACACTCACCAGGGTATTGACCCTGATGCCACAGTGAGAGTCTGTTCCAACTACAAACACCAGACCTCAGTGACCTCACAGACTCAATAACAAACAGCTGTCACTAAACATGCCTGAGTCTGTGGCAGAGATTAGGAAGAAGCCAACGTGACCTCTCCCTAAAGTAATGGAAACACACTACGCTTGTGTTATGTATGTAAACTGAATTGCAAAGTGTGAAAGAATAAATGTTATGGTATTGTCTTAAAGGTTCAGTGTGTGATATTTAGTGACATTTAGAGTTGATGTAACAGATTGTAACAAGCTAAATCTATGTTAATCTGTGATGTCATTTCCTGTTTCTGGGTTTTCCTGTTTCTGCAGTTATGTGTCTTCATGTTGAGTCCATAAAACACATCCAGTAGATTAGATTCAACTTTGTTGTCATTACATATGTACAAGTACAAGGTAACAAAATGCAGTTTAGCATCTAACCAGTACACTCAGTAAACAATATGTACGTACATACAGGATAGATTTTTGGGGTGCTATAAATATACTATATGGATTATTGTGCACAGATTAATAAACATTACCATATACAGTATACATTTTTCAGGTGAATACTGACATAGTATAGAAGTGACATTGACATACTATACAATTAAATACTGTTAAATACTATGAGCATATTGAATGAATGCAATGAATGAATGTCAAGGGTGAGTGCATAACCAGGAGTGATGGGGTGTGTGTGTGTGTGTGTGTGTGTGTGTGTGTGTGTGTGTGTGTGTGTGTGTGTGTGTGTGTGTGTGT
>JAQQZY010000005.1:47796085-47806243 GCA_030068375.1 Ostorhinchus rueppellii
AGTGGGTACAATGGGATTGTGAAGAGGTTTTCAAGCAATATGGTAAAAAATGTTCCAAAAAAAGATCTCCCACCATATCTTTAATGTTCCAGTATCAAAGTTGAAAATTGGATATCTACCTGCTGAGCTTCAACAGTCAACAGTTGGGATCAAACCTCTCTGTTGACATAATACCTGCAAGGTTTTGTTGCAGTGCATTTTAATCCAGAATGGTGCTAAAAACAACAATACCCATAATCCCACACGACTTCACTTAGTATTTTGTCATTGTTTTTAATTGAAAGAGCCCCCGCTGGCAGAGACATCTATTTGGCTGTTTCCATTCATTGCTCAGCTTTAGTGATTTTGACAGGAGACCTTCTAGAGGATTCAGAGATGAATTTGAAGAACGCTGTTGAGCCAGACCCTGAAATCCCTGCAGACCACACTGACACACTCCCATATTGCATCTGAGCTCTGGTGATGTAATATGTGGAGTCTGTCTCCAATAGTGTGATTTCATTAGAGGATAACTGCACACACCCAACAATAAACTGGAGAGAAACCTAACACATATGGTGCAGACTATTAATCTGATCTATGTTATTGCTAATAGTCAGTCTGCTGAAACTGTCACACCCTGTATTGTTTCTCTATCAGAAGGGTCGAAATATTCCCTCAATTTGAGTTGTTCTAAATCAAGCTGTGAGCAGGTCCTTGTTTCTAAGAATTGACATCCATTTTTATGTACTGTGCATTGCGACTTTCACTTCCTTTTTCAGGTTTAGCTCTTCTCAGTTGTGTTATTTTGTATTAGCGTAGCTGTAGAGCTGATAAGTGATACCAAAGCAGAAGTGTCAAAATCTGCAGAAAATGTCCACTCGTGAGAGCAAATGTAATTGATTTTATGTTAAAATAAGCAGATTTACAACAAAAAAAGAACCTATTTAGTTTGGCAAAGCAGTTTTGGTTAATTAACTTCTTTGTGACAACTGTACAGGAGTGAATTTTCATCTCACCTGGTAAGGGTTAGCTAATTTAATTTAGTTAGCTTTAATTCAGCATAATGAAGAGAGGGTCACTTTGATTGACAGGTGAGTGTTACCTGTGTTTTTCATGCTGGTTAATAGCGTTAGCTCGGCTGCTGAGTCAGACATTTAGAGCTATCATTTACTGAATGAAGCATATATTTTCCCTGACTGGTAGTTGTGTTTTAGAAATTACAATAACAATGCTGTCATGGATTCTGTCAAAACGTTTAGTGGTGTTTAATTACAATAACTGCCATGACTTAGCTGCATTAACTGATGTTAGCATTAATATTTATTGAGTTATACAGTCTGTCAGCTAGCCTCCTAATTAGCTCAAATAGCCATTATGTTTTACCGTTATCAAAAATAACAGTATGTGTTAACAGCCATTAAGTAGCTATCTGAATGTCTTGATTGCATTTATTATTACACTGTTTTTATTAATTTTTATTATTAGATATATTACACTGTTAGTGGATGTGGTTGATGTTTTCAGTTTGTTCCAGTTTTATCCCTCGGTCCTCTCCAACTCCACCCACTTGTTTCCATAAAACAAACATGGTGGCGGTTATGTCATACATCTTTAGGCTTCAAAACTGTACTTTACAGAACAATAGGGGATGTCACAGAGGGTTCGTCCACTATTGATGGTTGAATCTATGGTCTGTAGAGATGATGAATGAAAGAATGAAACCATGCTCTCTTGATATTGTGTTAGAAAATGCGAGACTGGTGACTGATTCAGACATCTAAACAAAAGAAATGCATTCAACATGTTTGTTAAAGTCTACAATAACAGGCGTGCGCCATTCATTTTTCAGCACTGTTACGTCAATGATGTCAATAGGTTTACACAGTGTGTATTTGTGTCATACAGCTTACACTTATGCATTTCTAAAGGATTTTCCAGGATTAATTTCATGGTTGTATTTCCTGTTTCTGGAACTTACTCCAAAAACCTGCTTTACTGAAACATGTGGAACAGATCATAGCAAAAAGTCCTCTGAAGCAAAGAAGCTTACTAGACAGACATTTGCAAAATGAAAGGGTGTGTTATATACCGCTTTACAGATAATAACCCATGAGTTGGATTTTGGTTGTCACAAAGTTTCCCAAGCTGTGATCTCTGGAAAAATTTACAGGCAAATTAAAATGGCTTTTAAATGTTATTTATGATTTGGGCTGTTATTTGGAAATAAAACATTGCCTTCAGTGGTGTCGGACAAACCCGAAGCCACTGTGAAACGCACTCAGCCTGTCTCTACAGAGCTGTGTGTAATTTAGCAGCAACAACTTAACTCATTCTCCCAGGGGAGGAAAACTTCATTTTGACTATTCATCGCTCCCATGAGTAAAAGATCCTGAAGCGCTTCTGCTGGAGTTGTGCCGTAACACTGATCTGTGAATGTCAAGCTGCACAGTATTTGTACAATCCTCATTTGAAGTGACTCTGTTAATACCTCCAATGAATTTTGACTCAATCAAATCAAATTTAAAGCTCATTCATTAATGTGTCAGAAATGTAACTAATTAAAGGAAAAATAGGTAAGGACACTTCCAGTCAGGATTGTGAGCCCCATTGCTGTGCAATAATGATCATTTTACTTGAACGATAGTTTTAAATAGGGATCATGTTGTTTTTTTTGCTTTTTTTACTGATAATAGTTTTTTCTTTTTTTAATCACTGAATTGATTTTTTTTACACTTGATACATAGTTTTTATATGCACAATTATTTATCTTGTATATATAATGTCTATTCTATCTATTGTAGCTGCCTCCTAAGCCAATTGCATCAAGATTTCATTTTGGATGTAAATCTAAAATGACAAATAAAGTCTGTGTTTATGTCTGTATATTTATGTCTATGTGTCTATGTCTAAATCTATGTCTATATATCTATGTCTATGTATATGTGTCTACAGTATGTCTTCATTTCTATGTCTATCTATATCGATGTCTATGTGTTTCTTTGTCTATATCTATGTCTGCGTTTATATGTCTGTTCCTATATCTATGTCAGGGGTGGGCAATCCTGGTCCTCGAGAGCCGGTATCCTGCATGTTTTAGATGTGTCCCTCTTCCAGCACACCTGATTCAAATGATGAGCCTTTCATCAAGCTCTATAGAAGCCTGATAACGACTGTCAGGTGTGTTGGAAGAGGGAAACATCTAAAACATGTAGGATACCGGCCCTCGAGGACCAGGATTGCCCACCCCTGATCTATGTCGATATCTCTACATCTGTGTTTATATTTCTGTGTCTATGTTAAGGCGGTCTACTCCATCTATTGTGGACAGTGGCTCACTTAATGATGTGATGAGTATGAAGTTGAATCTTGTGCTGCAATCACCACATTTCAACCCAATTAAACACCTATGGGATGCTCAGAAACGGTGTTTATTCCTTTAGTTAAACTTCTAGAATCAGTAGAATCACTAAAGCCATTTTTGGAGACAAATTGTTCATTTAATTCCACACCCATTTGGATATAAAATTAGACTCAGCAGTTGACACTATGGTATGTAATGTGAGACTTCAGACTTGTTTCAGGCATCTTCAAAATGCAACACATTGCATTGAAATGTTGACAGACTGCCAAAGATGCTGCTACTTCCATTTTGGGTAGGTGTTCACAGTTAGCCGTCAAACATGTAAACAGCTGCTGGTGACTGAAAGCATCTACTGATCTAAAGTGTTTAATACATTTGAGCCATTAATCCTTTCAATACATTTAAATATTTCAGGTAAAATGCAAGTCAGTTTTTCAGCAGCATCTGATATGACTCATTAAGACTTTGAGAGGTGTGGAAACACCATGTCCTGCATCTTTGAAAATTTGTGGTAGCGGCAGCAGTTAGACACTTGTTTTTATGTTAGAATGAATGATGTGTTTTCTTGAAAAATACACTTTATCTTCATTTTTTCTCAGTCGTAATGTAACACCCACTGAGCTTTTATCAACTACTACAGGATCAGTAAATTAAATATAAGAAAATATGTGTTCTTTACAGAAAAATTCAGACAATGAAATAATAAATGGTGATCAATAACTTAGGAAAGGTTAAATGTAGAGAGTAATGAGTGTGGAAGTGTGGAATGTGGAAAAAATGTAATTACTGTTGTCAGATGGAACTGTTCTCATTTGTATTCAGTATTGCTATGTTGAAATATTATGGTGTGCTCTTGTGCAGTCCACTGCAAATCAAACAAAGCACATTCTACTTATTATTTCTTAGCAGAGATTGTAATCCTTGTCAATTCATGTAAATTACAAAAAGATCCAATATCCTTGTTAAAATGGTAGGTTTTATGATGTAACTATAAGTCCAATCGGCTCTGTTCACATCCATCATCATAATCTAGTCACAACATTCTCTCAGTCACTATCAGTTATGAACAAAAATGTGTTTATGTCAGGTCACAACAACCCTAAGATTTTTCAACCAAATTTTAATGAGTTTGCCCATGAAACCAAGGGAATGTTAGTGTTAAATCATGAAAAAAAAAATCTCCAAAAGCATTCCTGAGATAATGTCTCTTCATGTCTGTTCAAATTTAAAAAATGGACAGACATAAGGTCAGAGTGACTTCAACCTTTAGTCAGTAAAAGATATTCAGTCCATCTTTTGGTCCAAGTGAGCACTGGTGCCAGATTTTACAACATTCTATCAAACCTTCTTGAGAACTGACTGACAGAGGGGCAGAACTTCTACTGATGATTCATTGCAGATTAGGGTTGCCACGATTATTCGACTAATCATGATTTAATAGTCGACACGTCGTTTTTACCAAAACATGATGTGTGAACACTGCAGGCCACTCATTGGTCAGACAGTTTTCTCTGTGACCTGCTGCTTTACAAAACACAGATGCAGAAGTAGACAGTAGATAAAGCGGTACATTAATCCACATGATGACAGCCCAAAACTACACCAAGAGATTAAGTCTTTGGTGGCCGACGTAAAAATTCAGACAAGACAACACACAACGAGCGAGTTTTCAGCAACTCCCTGAGCAAATGATACAGAAATAAATGCACCGCATCGGAATACCAACTCACACTGAACTGAGCCGAATGGAGCCAGTACCACGTAGTGGAAAGGGGGCATAACTGTCTAGTTAGCTGCTAATATTAGTGTAAATAGAGAGCTAAGTTACTACTTACTCATATAGCTGTAAACGTTAACATTAGCGATGGCAGTTTGATTCATTAGCCGCCCTTAGAACACATATTTCATGTGTTTTCTGTAATGGTACAACAGTGATGTGTTTGAACAGGAAATGTGGTAACGCAAATGTTTTCTAACCTTTAGTTTTCAGTGCTAAAAAAGTATGTTCTTCTTCAATGGACGGCTTTGTTACAAAGCCAGCAACATGGAGACCTTAGCATACACCTTAGTTAGCATATACCTTAAACACTTCAAGCTGAAACCTAAAGATGGTTACATAAGAGCAGGCTCATGCTGGTGCGATAAACTGTATGTTTTACATTCAGTTTACGTATGATCCGATTAGTCGACTAATCGAAAAAAATAGTCTGTGATTAGTCAACTATTAAAATGATCGTTTGTGGCAGCCCTATTGTAGATGTATCTTTAAAAAATAACTAGTTTTGTTGCTTTTCAAGATAAGATAAGGTAAAATAAGGTAAGATAAGACTATTGATTCCACCATGGGGACATTGCACAGCTGACAGCAAGAAATACAAAAATAAAGTGCAGGAAACAGAAAATATACACTTGTGAAACATTAAATACAAAGAGAAGAAAGAAATCTGCTGTTAATACAAGTATCTATATATATTTTTCTGCCTTCATTTTAGAATTTAAATCTCCCTAACAAAAAACATTTGGGAAAAAACCTGGTTGCATGGTGTGCAGACCAGTTTATAATTTAGGGTGTGGCTTCACTCAGAATCAACCATCACATTCAATCTCATGTTAAATAGTTTAAAGCGACTCCAGATAGTGTCCAGCTGTTCCTGTGGGCCTGTAGACCACTTGCTGCTTGCCTCCTGCTGCACAAGCTATACTTATATTGCAGTTTCACAACAAAGGTGGAAAAACTTCTCACGTGATTCATCTATTCATGGTTTTATATCGCGAAACCCTTCCATTTTAACAGGAGTATGCAGAGTCTGCGTCCACTCGAAGCGGCTGAAGGGGTGTCATTCACTGACGAGCTGTGAGTCAGCCCTTCACAGCCGCAGTCACACATGACTCAACACCAACCATCAATCCAGCCCTTGTACTGAGCTCAGCCACGAATACTGCTAGAGAGCATGTGTAAAGTGTGAAGGTCCGTGCGGTGCAGGTTCACTTGTGCATGCTTTAAAAGAAAAAGTAAAAGCCTGTGTTTGTGACTGTTTGTGTGTATTCTCTGTTGTAGAAGCCCTGTTTCTCTGCATTCTGGGGTGAGAGAGCTGGAACAATGGGGGCATTGTGTGTAGAGTTGGCAAAAGGGGAGAAGGGGGAGTTGGAGGAGGATAAGAGGTGGAGAGGAGGATATAGGAGAGGAGAACTGAGGAAAAGGGAGATTAGAGAAGAAGGGATGGGTTAAAGAGAAAGGCAGAGAAAAGAAATCAAAACAGGGAAGAGAAGATGTAAGATGTATGTGGAATAAAATGAGGAAATTGGGGAATTACATGTCAGATACAGAGGAGTATCTTGGCAAAATAAGATAAAGGGGTGAAACGTAGAGGGAAAAGCCAAACTCAGAGGTGAAAAGTACACATATGTGAGGCTGGCCGATTAAATGACAAACTACGGAACCCTTTTCTTGGCGTAGATAGATCTAACAGCCAAAATAAATGTGAGTGCAGCTTTTTGGTTTGTATGTTACAGTACGCAGCTTTTTCTCACTGCAAAGTGTGGCTGTAAAGCATCTTAATACAGGTAGGTTTTGTGTTTTGGAGTGAAACTCTAAAGGCTGTCTGCTGCACATGTGGGTAAATCATGAAGCAAAATACTAATCTGAGAGTTCTGATGTGATTTAAAGGTGTTGTGTTCAGTATTAGTATCAGAGTTTGTTACATAGCAAGAGTAGCTTCATGGTGCATTTAAGTACACCTCGTAAATTCTGCTATCTAAAGTTAAACGGCTGTTTAAAAGTTCCAGCTGGGCAGTGATACAATGAAATGAACTCAAGGTTTAAACGTCAACAATGTGCACTGTCATTGTATTAGAAATGTGAACCGAGAAAGAAAAGTAATATTTACTGAATGTGTATTGAAATAATCTGAAACCGAAGAGGAGAATGCAGACCTGGTCATGTATCTGGGCTGCCAATTTAACAAAGATTTTACATTTTATTTATGAGCATCTTTCATAATTGTTAAGGCGCATTTGAAAACATCAGTACAGAAATATTCTAGAGACAATAATGCAGGTATATGTGAGAATATGTTAAAGTAAATATGCAAAATGTAAATAACTGAAGAAACAACAATAATAACAATGCTAATAAAATAATTGAAATAATAAAGAGATGAGTAAAATTATACCTGATCTGACACTTTGAAATAATTGGTTTTGAGGTGGGAAGAGAGGCATTTTTTCCAGAGAAAACCTGAAATGATTATTTTTCAATACCAAAATTTACACGAGGTATTGGACATCAAGTCTGTTAATGCTCATTTCCTGCTGGGTGTTATGTAGATGTAAGTCCTACTGTGAGGTCATCATCCTAAGTTGATTAAAATGTCAGATCTTTGTGCTAGAATGTCCCATAATACAACATTAGGAGATAGATTTTTGGCCACAATCAAACATATTGCTCTGATTTGTCATCTTTCACCTGGAGCAGCCTGAGATTATACAGTGAACCGTCAAATGACAAATAATCGACTCCCAGCACTACACAGAAACACCATGGAATTAGTGGAATATTAATTATACTTACGGAACCTTTTGAAACGGGGGAGTTGTATTTAATTTACAGAAACTACACAGGTCTACATCTGTCATTCAGTGAGTGTGAAAACATAGTCGCACGTTAATATTAAAAGTAAAACTAAAGTTAACCTAATGAACAGTCTGACAACAACATGAAAGTTTACAGGGGTGTCAAACATATGGCCCGTGGACCAAACCTGGCCGTCCAAAGGGTCCCACCTGGCCCCTGGGATGAATTTGTGAAATGCAGAAATTACACTGAAGATATTAACAATCGAATTCATCATAGCTTTAATTCATATGGAACAATATGATCTTAAGTGGGTCACACCAGTAAATAACCTACAAATAATGAAATCGTTTTAGTGGAAAAAAAGTAAAATTACATGAAATTGTGTACATTTGCAAACTGTCTTTTCACTAGAAACGTGAATAATCTGAACAAATATGAACAACATGAAATATCTTAAGAGATGTAAGTGTAATTCTAACAGTATTCAGTACATATTTTATGTATTTGTAGATTCACTGTGATCTGTACGTTGTAATGCACATGTGGAAAATGAGGCATGATGTTAAAATTGCACTTATTTTCTTCAGAAATTTTAGGTTGTTCACATTTTTTAAAGGAAACCTTGCAGATATAAACATTTTCATAATAGAATTTTGCTTTGTTTTACTGTTAGTTTACTGGTCTGATTTTGCTCTATATGTAAAGTGTCATGAGATCCTTTTTGTTATGATTTGGCACTACATACATAAAATTTGATTTGATTTAATTTGGTCCAGACTTGTTGAGCTCATACTGGACTGAGTGTGGAACCTGAACTAAAATGAGTTTGACACCCCTGGTTTACAGTATATTGTGATAAATATCAGTATTGGTCAACATCTCTTCACATCTTCAAATATGAAGGAAAGTAGAGGATGTACGAAATAACTTTGACCCGAGGCTAAAACTGTCCCATATTCAAAGAGGCCGACCGTTGCCAAATACTGGGTAGGCCTAAAGCTCAGGTAGGCAGTTAAGCCGAACCCACGGACAGATCTGAAAAGAGGGTTTCTATCATTTTCAGATGTTATGGCCTTCTCTCAGAACTCATTCACATCAAAGTCTGGAAATAAGCTGAAAGAATGCCGCACAGCTGAACTGGAATTCAGTTGTCTTTAAAAATCACAATCACACCCCAGATGTGTAGCAGAGAATCAGTAATCAGTATGATAAATAATACATTACTGTAATCAATCTTAGGATTCCTCAGTTAAGAAACATAGCCAAGAATAAAATGTACAAATGTACAACGCTGATGAATAGCAGGGACCTTTTCTCCAACAACACATCTGTCTTCTTTGAACTTTCTCTCATACAAACATACAGTTCTAATTTTTCTAGGTGGAAAATGTGATCCTGTTTCATTTTGGATGATGTGTTAACTGTACATCACTGCCAATAATTTTCCTTTAATTTAGTCACAATGAAATAAAGAATTTTTGGATATAATTCATATTTAAACCATTAAACCATTACACTGTAAATGTCTTATCAGTTGAAACATTTAAAACTATAATTATCCACTTAAAACTATGTAAGATGTTGTCCAATTCACCTCATGTGTTTGAGTTTTCCCTGTGGATTTTTCATTATATTAAACTCCCCGATCATCGAGTAGCCAGACGTCTGTGACACAATGATAAACGTTCCACTTACTTATACAAACTAAACCTCCTTTTGCTGCAGGAATAACATGCCAGTCCTAAAGCCCTCTTGAGTTCCCCTTCATGTTTATTCCACTTAAGTCTCTAATAACTAAAACAGCCACTGTTATAGAATGATGGACCAAGAAAGACTTTAACCGATCCACAGTGGAGTGGGAACCAGAATCAGAATCAGAATTTTTTAACCCATGCTGGCGTGATCAGTTCACGTGGCATCTTTAAAGCGCTGTAACAAAAAAACTCTTGTCACATGGAGCGCTGCCGACATCTTTCCTTGAAAGTGTGGATTTGAAACTCTCTCCCAGTTTTCATTTGGCACCGATAGACCACGGAAAACCGGAGATATGATTGTTTTAATCTGATAGTAGAAGACATGTTTATCCAAGCATAAATGTGTACTTATACTGGTGGGATGGGACAGCGGGCGTTGCATTTCTGTCCATTCATTCATTTTTTATACCCGCTTTATCCTCACTAGGGCCACGGGGGTCGCATGGAGCCTATCCCAGCTACTTAAGGGCGAAGGCGGGGTACAC
>JAQQZY010000005.1:47806343-47816345 GCA_030068375.1 Ostorhinchus rueppellii
CAATCACTGTCACATTCACACCTATGGGCAATTTAGATTAGCCCATTAACCTATCAGTGCATGTCTTTGGATTGTGGCAGGCACGAGGAGAACATGCAAACTCCACACAGAAAGGTCCCAAGGTCCCGCCCGGGAATTGAACCCGGGTTCTTCTTGTTGAATGCTATCCACTGCACCACCGTGTCGCCCACTTCTGTCCATATATTCATCATTTTACAAACTGGGAAAAGTGGTTGAATCAGCTGATACTACGCTACATGATGACGTTATAGTTATAGATGTTATGGACGTTATAGGTTCTAGTCAAATTATAATTATCTCTTCATATAGATGAAGTTGTGCTGAAAAACAAAAGATACCAAGCATGCACATGTTAAACATGTTTTTATGTGGTATATAGAGACAAAATCAGAAGTATTTAAAAACGGCCAAAATAGGCTCAGGACTTAAAGTGTTAATATTTCCATGGGGACATTTTTGTGTTACAGTTGCTCCATTCAAATATAATGAAAAGTAGCAGGAAAGAAATTATCAATCCAAAGAAACACAAGACAAAAAAAAAAACTGTCAAAGACCCAGATAGTCGACAGAAACCAAAATAATCTACTGATCCAAAAGGTTTCATACTTTCAACCACTTAACCTAAAATACTTAAAATAATACTCTTCTGTTAATAACCACTAGTACTATTAAATAATTACGCTGAAATGCGGTTTCTCGGGTTTTCTCCGGTTAAAGATATGCTCTATTTACACATTTGGAAACTGAAGTGAAAGTAGAAACACCCTCATCTTTTCCACCAATAAAACATGTCGTTTAACAAATGACTGGATATAGACACTTTTAGTTTTATGTTTTTAGTGAATGATGTGATTTGTCAAAAAATAATAATAGTTATATCAGAATAGAGAAAACTTAAGCAAAATACACTGATAATTTACTCTGAGCTTTTATTAACGTCTACATCATTAGTACACAGCAAAAATCTAAATCTTACCAAGTGTATTTTTCTCATTTATAGTAAAAATATCTCATCACACTTAAAATAAGGCATAATCACCTTAAGAGTAATTTGTAACTTATTTTTAGACAATCGATATTAAAAACCTTATTTCAAGAAATCTTACCAAGATAATTTTCAGTTGTTCAATTTTTTTTTTTTTTTTGCTTTAATTAAGCACCAAAAAAGTCTTAAATTCAGCAAAAATAAATAAATAAATCTGCCAATGGAACAAGAAACAATTATCTTGGTAAGATTTCTTTAAATAAGAATTTCAAGATCTATTGTCTAAAAAGAAGTTCTTATATCTCACTGAAAAGTTATTCTTTAGGCGACTATGTCTTTTCTTTTTTTTTAAGTGTGATGAGATATTTTGACTAGAAATGTGAAAATTCCACTTGGTAAGATTTAGAGTTTTACAGTGTAGTTAAATATAAGAAAATGCCTGATATTAACTGCAAAAAATGCAGAGGTTAAAACAATAAATACTGTTAAATGATAAAGAAAAGCTATGAAAAGTTCATTTGAAAGTCACCAACAGTACTTGTAGGTCTCTTGGGGTTAAATGGGTTCATCCTTGGCCCATGCCCTGCCTTTTGAAGTTTCATGAAATTTGGTGCAGCTGTTTTTCTGATTTTTTTTTTTTTTTGTCAGAGAAACAAACAACTGCAGGCCTTGGTTGGATGCTTTTCAGTTGAACAAATGCAGTCATCTGTTGTTAAAAGAAGCGCTGTGTGGTAGCAGGCTTTGAGTTATCATCTTGGGTATAACTTTTCAGCACCTTAATAGTTGTAGAAGTATGTTATCTTATGAACAAGTGTGTCTTTCAGCTGCTGTTCGCACATGAAGATGAAAAAAATATGTATCTAGTGTAACAGCGAGACACCATCATAAATGGCAAGTGTCAGCGTTAATTAGGCGTGTGTTATGAATATACGGATCCCGCGCTGGCGCTGATGTTTGAGTGATGACCTCACATGTATGGGTTGCAGGGTGGTCCTTTCACAGTTCATTAGAAACACACACGCCGCACACACTTACACACACACAACCTCACTTTATTCTGTCCTTCCACAGAGCCAGATTTTATCACACATTACTAACAGGCATAAAGACGGACACACACTCATGAACAGTGAGCATTTTGTTCACCCGGGGTTCAACACATTGTACACACACACTCCAGAAAGTCTTCATCAACGCAGCCGTTTCCTTTTATAGGGCGCACTCACACCCAGGTGCAGGAGCCCAGAAAAGTAAAATCCCCACTTTCTTGCTCAATCTTTCCCGCTGTAAAAGACCCACCCACGGACTGTTACAAACACACACACACACATACACGTACACACACTCCTGTGAACACAATGGCAGGCTTTCCCTTTGCAGGATCCAAGTGCATGATGAAAGTGTTGGGAATGTGCACTGAGAGGCCACTGACACTTTCTCCACTTTCTAGTACTGACGACTCCCCTCAGGCATCTAATGCCCCGGTGACGGCTCCCTCCAGACGTATAATGGCCATAAACTTCAGACGACAAGCAGAATAAATAGACTTTCATTTACTGAGTCTCTTTTGCTATGTATCTACACTATCTTGCATTAGTGCCACTACAATCACTCAGCTCCTCCTTTTAGTGTTTCCAATAACCGTCTTACTGCTGCTAAAGGATAAAGCTGATCACTAAAAAAACCATCATGTGCTTTCTAAAGGAATAAAAAAAAACTATGGAGAAATAGAACAAGAGCAAATACAACACAAGTAGGAAAATAGTTGATATGTGTGAATCATGAGAAAATTTTGACCTGTGATGTTTTCAGAACTTGCTCATGAAACATTTAAAGGCTTATATGTAATAGCATCATACTGATATTCCAAGCTGAGCACACACACACACACACACACACACACACACACACACACACACACACACACGGAACAAAACCACCAGTGAGTCAATGCTACGTATCCACAGACTGTATCACTCAGAGAATAAAGTATAAAGCTCATTGTTTACACACACATCTGTACTATGGTAACATCAAGTGTCCATAGTTGATTATTTTATCGCCTAAAATAACACATATAACACTTACAATCTTCATCTGCTGCTTCCGCTGATAGTTTACATTATAGCTCTCCTAGCTTATGTTATGGGTTCTAGAGGGCTAAGAGCCACAATAACAAGTACTGTTTGGTCCTGATGTGGACTGATCTGAATGAAATAGAACAAATGTGGCAATAAAGGAACTTCACTCGCAGTTCTTCTTCCCAGAATGCATCTGAGGACGGGGGTAGGTGCGTTGCTATAGTACCCCAGAGGAAACTGGGCGAGAAAAATAGGTCCTAGCTCTTAACTCCGACTGTAAACCTCTGTTATCCACATTCCAGGGCCGTGACAACTCACAGCACCATCACTGGACAGGGTTAAGTCTTCCACTTTGCAGCAACATGAAAACGTTAATAAAATGAAAGTACTAAAATAAAAGTACAGTTGCTAAAAACACACACAGAATGGGGTCATACTATTTGAGTCGTGCCACACTTAGCTCTGTTTTTCAACAGAAAACAGCCACAGTAAAACTACAAACCACCTGTGTTTTCTGTACAGTTTGTGTTGTCAGTAGCTGAACTAAAGATCTATTTGGAATGAAACAAACTGTCAGAACTGTCACCGTTTAGTCTGAACCATAGATCAACAAACAGCAACTTAGCAAAGATAATAACACCCCATAATAACTTAATGCCTCAGAATCAAACTCACCTGTGTAGAATCATTCTTTTCATTCAGAGCTGCGTCCAGTAGAAAAAACAACAGCACTTCTAGTTTTTATCACTTTCTTTGACTCCAAAATTTGTTTCTTACTGGTTCTCATCCCATTTTGGCCACTTAATGACACTTTGGTCAAAGGCCCCATGGTGTTATTTTTCCTCACCATAGGAGGTCAGCAGAGTGACTCCCTACTCCCTCTAGTGGTCACATAACTCCCCCGGCCTGTCGGTGTTATCTAATACATTGGCATCTTTGATAGAGCTTTCTAGGTCTATATTCTAAACACACTCAAGATCATTTTATGTAATTTTTTAATAGTTGAAAGTAGAACAATTTAATGAGCATAGAGACAAGATGATATGTGTTAATTTTTATATATTTTTTTAAATTGCATTCAACATCGTTATCAATCAACAGAAATTAAGCACATACATCCGGTCTGTCTGGAGCCGTACCAAATCTGCAATGATTCCACATAAACAATCAGAAAGTAGGATCAGGTTTTCTTCCATCGTTTTTACTGCCATGATAAGCAAGTAGTTGCGAATAGAGTTTCTTATCAAACCACTTTAGGAAATTGGGCATATAAACATAGAGCAGAATAAGGTTTATTTAATTGATTAGATCTTCTTTTATTGTTATTGGTGCTCTGCCATGCCTAATACACTCCTGTTCTGGCTAAAGCACATCCAAAAACATTTTATATGGATTTATTTTAAGCCAATCTACTGTAAAGTTGAAAGGAAGGGTTGTGTGTGGCTCAGATAAAGGTTAATAAAATGGCTAAATTTAGGATTAATAATACTCTAGGCTATAGGACAGGAGGTCGCTAAACAAAATTATAGGTTTAAGCTACCAGGGTAACAATTTCTCCATAATATAATATAACATCACGTTTATCATGGACATCCAAACAGTATATTACTTATGGGATTTTGTGCTTCTCTTTTTCTGCCACTGAGATGTAGCAGCTGGAAAATGTTTTTGGCACACTTATGGTTTTATAGCTTTGAGCAGCGCTTCATTTCCCAGGAGTATCTCCTATTTTTCATGTTATTGTTTGAAGGTGGAGGTTGGGATAGTTGTTCCAAGTGAGGATTTAGCAATTCAAGTTTTTTTTTTTTTTCTACCCAGTCACTACAGTAATAAAAGAGCAAGGATTTGACCAGAAGGTAAATTAAACAGGAAGGTTTTCCAACACAAAGCTGACCTTTGACCTAAAACCTCTAATTTGTTTTTCCCTTTACCTTAGTTTCATTTATTTGGATATTAAATACAGTCAGAAAAAAAAGTTATCCCACTGTGCATAATCACAGAAGGCAATAAGATTTTTTTTAAAAATGCAAAAGGTAGGGATAATATTATAAGAAATGGTGCTAAATCATTTGGGGAAGGTTAAATGTAGAGGAATTCGGAACTTATCACAAAAATAATTCTAAAAGTTTTAAGGGTTAACTTGAGATTGATAACGTACATAAAGTGGTGTAGGTAAATAATATGCTGAAATACATGCATCCACAATGAATAGCTTTTATAAACATCTACATGATCAGTAAAATGCATATGATGATAATAAAATTGGTGATGAATCGTATAAAAAAGGTTAGATCCACCTGCCACAAAAACAGTTGTTTAACCTATAAAGACCCAGTCCTATTTTTGTGGCAGTTCCTAAATAAGTATTTCCTTAGATTTAACTTTTCTTAAGTAATTTATCACCATTTATTATCATATTATCCTCTGTGTTTTGCTTTTTTGTGTGTAAAATGGATATTTTCTTGTGTTTAATTCACTGATTATGTGGATGGTCATTAAAGCTCAAAGTAAATTCAAAGGTTATTATATCAAAAAACAGCAAAGACTGAAAAAATAAGTGACTTTCTGTAAAATATATCATCAACTGAATGTAAAAACAAGTGTGTCCATCCACTGTCATTGAGCCAACGCCATGGGTTTTACTGGTGAATCAATGTTGTAGAAGATGACAGAGCCTCTGAATGGGTCATATCGAGTGACCATTAAAAGATAACAAACTGTATTTTACTCCAATTGTTTACATGTATTGATTAGTGGATCAACAGGTGTTCAACAGTTTAGATCAGTGGATGGTTTTGGTTGCCAGTGGATGTTTGAGTCTGTATGGGTTAAGGGGCTAAGGGTTAAGTCCAGTATGGGTCCAAACACAGTAATGTCCCGTCAGAGAGCGACTTTAATTGATTGTCATTCCAACATTTATTTCAATATGAAGTAGCTCCTTGTTTTGGATGATCCCTAATTGTCCAACTAAAGCAAAAATGAATTTAGAAGTAAAAATGTGGGTCATTTAGCAACAACTAATCTGTCAAATTGTCTAAAATGTCCCGTCAGAGAGATTTGGAATACTGTGTTTTGACCCATATATGGAAGGTGAGTATTGCCTCGTGGAGTAAGTGTGAATATCTGAAGAAAACTTTTTTAAAAGTTCTGGAAAGCACCAGGTTAAAGGAACATATTTGCTCATGAAGACACCAGTCTGGTACAAATTGACGTAGAAAAACCCTAAAGAACAGGAGCAAATGAATGCCATGTCTTAGCTTGGTCTTTGTTTCTCCCACACAGACACACTCTCTGTACTTTTAGCCCCCAGGTCCTGTTTCCGGTCTGAGATGTAAGTGAACGGGACTATCCAGAATCTGCATGAGACTCCAGTTTAACACACACACACACACACACACACACACTCCATGTTCCTGTGAGCATTGTTTTTAAAAGCTGTTTGGGCGTGTGTTTGTGTGCGAGTTTACACAGCATCATGTTGCCGCTGTGGCTAGTTTTCTCTTTGTCCTCTGTTATATTTTTCAATCCAAGCTCACTCATAAAACTTGACCAGATGGTAAAAACATGTTACGCTTGTGTGAATAAACCCCAGTGTGATATGAAGCTCATGTGGACGTACGCACACACTGCACATACCACTGATGCGAAATGTAGTTGTAAACTCTAACTCGTAGACAATGCAGTTTTGTGTTGAATAATAGCTTGTAGACCTTTTGCACCTATAACTCCTGCTTCTGCTCCTGTTAAGAGATGCCTGCTTTTGCATGCAAAACACACACACACACACACACACACAAATGATTAACTATCGAGTAGAGTGTAAACCCAAAGGGGATTTCGTTTTCCATATTTCAGGAACCGGCTTAAACCCACACTTTCTTAATCTTAATGGAAAGCCTTTGTGTAGAATGTTCTGAGAAAATAATATATAGTATTCTTCTGGAAAATATAGATTACCTTATTGCCATAAAGTAGTGTTATGTTATGCTGACAATTAAGGCATGTGAGTAGTCTGAATTTGATCAAAGAAGGATGAGAATTGAACATATATACTCGCAAAATGTCATATTCACATTCACAACCCCACACAGACTTTGTAGATGATCTTACCTCTTTCTGTGTTGCTTTTAATCCATAAAGACCCAAACAGCCATTGACAACCTAAAGAATCTACTGATGTAAGATATTTAATAGCTGTTGATCCACTAATGCTATCAATTCATGCAAATAACTGGTGTAAAATGCAGTTTATCATCTTTTCTCTGAGTTTTCATGAGATTCTAAATTAAGTATAGGAAATTAAATATAGGAAAATACATGATTTACAGTGAACAGCATTGATTCACCAGTAAAACCCATTGAGTTCGATCAAAGATAGTGGATGGGCAAACTTGATTTGATGAATGATATATTTGGTCACTTTGTCTTCAGTTTTCTCTCTTTCTGATATAATAACCCTCAACTTTAATCTGAGCTTTACTGAACATCTGCATGTTCAGTAAATTAAGTATAGGAAAATACACAATTTTCATGGTAAAATGCAACAAATACAGACAATGATATGATGATAAAGGGTGATAAATCACTTACAAAAGTTAAATAGAGAGAAAAAGTCATTTATGGGTTAAACCATGTGTGGGTTGATTTTCATGGCAATGCAATCACATTTACAAATGCCAAACCCCAAATGAAATACCTGGTCCTTGAATTTGCCTTTATCATCACTCATTTATTGAGCTTTTATGGTCTTGTAAACATCACAGCTTTGGCTTCTATGCTATGGTTCAGTTCCCAGTTGAAAGGGGAAAAAAAGAAAAAAACAGGATTTGATCTTGTGGAAATATAGTTCTTCTGTGGTATTTAATGTGTGGGTGTTGTGTTTGGATATTCATCAGTGTTTCAGATTGTTTTAGAATAAGTCCTCTGATAGATGTAAATGTTAAAAACGTTTGGATATAGATTTTAACGTTACTCCTTTTCCCTCAGAAAGCACCACTACCACCATGGATGAGGAGCAGTGCTACTACAACGAGACCATCGCCTTCTTCTACAACCGCAGTGGTAAATACCTTGCTACTGACTGGAACACTGTCAGCAGACTAGTCATGGGTCTGGGCATCACTGTGTGCATCTTCATCATGCTCGCCAACCTTCTGGTGATGATTGCCATCTACGTGAACAGGAGATTCCACTTCCCCATCTACTACCTGATGGCCAACCTGGCTGCTGCTGACTTCTTTGCCGGACTGGCATACTTCTACTTAATGTTTAACACGGGACCCAACACGAGGCGGCTGACTGTTTCCACATGGCTGCTGCGCCAAGGCCTGATTGATACCAGCCTGACGGCGTCTGTGGCCAACCTGCTGGCCATCGCCATCGAACGCCACATCACTGTATTCCGAATGCAGCTACATACACGCATGAGCAACCGCCGTGTGGTGGTTGTGATTGTTATTATCTGGACCATGTCTATAATTATGGGAGCCATTCCCAGTGTGGGTTGGAACTGTATCTGTAGCATTAAGTCCTGCTCCAACATGGCACCACTTTACAGCAACTCCTACCTGGTCTTTTGGGCAGTTTTTAACCTGGTGACTTTTGTTGTCATGGTGACACTGTATGCCCACATCTTTGTCTATGTGCGCCAGAGGACCATGAGGATGTCGAGGCATAGTTCTGGACCACGACGCAACCGGGATACCATGATGTCTCTGCTGAAAACTGTGGTGATCGTGTTAGGTAAGCAAAAGCTTCATATTGCTACCAAGACATTCAGGACAGTCCTGAATCTTATACTGTTTGACCCCAAAACATATACTGTGAGAGTCAGTTTAATTTATGACTTGATGGAAAAAACATTGTGGAGATCTGACACAGTGATACTGAAAAATGCTGGATGTATAGTGTATTCTGGAAACCTGCCAAACTGACATGAACAGTCAACCACATAACAGAGATAACTACAAGCTGCTGCTGTCACTGGAATGATGAACTCATTTGACATCAACATGAAGTAGCAGATAAACAACTTATTTTTACACTTCTAACCTGAGAAAAAGATAGCTCAAATAGTCCAGGCAATAATATTTGAAAACATCTAAGAGTAGGCCTGTTATTGAGGTGTTTGATTAGGTTTATTAAGTCATTTGATGTGTCTTAAAGAATAACACAGAGACTACTGCTGTGAGGAATTTATAAAAACAATACCCCAAAATGTATGAGTGAGGTTCTACAGTTTAATGACACTTGGCTGAAAATATGTCTCATATCTTGGGAATGTACAACAAAACCTGAACCGGCCACAGAAACATAGTGATCTGACATGAATGTTGTGACAGATGTCATAGCAACACCACTGACGAAATGAAATGCATGTAACAGATGATTCTCACACTCTTAGATACTGTGACAACACAACACTGCAGTACACAGCTGTGTTCTTAGTAGAGGTAGCAGTTTGCTGAACGCTAAACTTTTTCTGAGACTTTGCTCAGACAAATCAAAGAAACCAAATTTAAACTAAAGAGGTAGGAAAAGTAACTCGAACAATTAACTTCCAATTCTTGGAGTGGTGAAGGAAGACCAGGTAGTAGATTTATTTTAGCTGGCTGATGAAGTCAAGCTGAGCCCACATAGCAGTCGTTGATTGACAACAGCTGACCTCAATCTCAGCCCACATCAGCTGACTTTATTCTGCACATCTTATTGGCTAGTCTCATGCAGGCTGCTAAAGCTGCTAAACTATCACAGACTCCTGGATTTCCTTCTTCTCTTCAGAATCTAGTGCCACCTCAGTGCTGTCTTTTCATTTGGTATCTGACTTAATATTATTTATTCTCAGTAGCCACGTTTACATGGACACAAATAATCGGAATAAAAGACCAATCAGATTGAAAATGCTTCATGTAAACA
>JAQQZY010000005.1:47828547-47839521 GCA_030068375.1 Ostorhinchus rueppellii
AAAGTGAATACTTTAGTACTTTCACTTAAGTATGATGTTTAAAGAACACTTCAACTTTTACTCCAGTCAGTTTTTTGGCAGCACTTGTACTTGTACTGCACTCCTCTACTCCAGTACTTTATACATCTCTGGTTGTAAATGAACTGTGAGTGTGGCTTCTTTATTTCTGATGTCATAGAATACAAGAAAACTGAGGTTTAAAACACTATACATCTATCAGTGAGTGGGTCTGTGGTTGACACTAGAGCCTTCTGGTGCTTTTAGAACAAAAATCTCCATTATTGCTGTCCCAAAGAACCCAGTGTACTTCCAGTCAAAAGCTTGTTTCTGTAACCATTAGATCACTGTGACATTACCACCACTCCATCACAGTGTACACCACAGCACCCTTTATCAATAACTGTAAACACACGCTACTGAATGTGCACTTTTATCTAATCTGCAGTGTGTGTGTGTGTGTGTGTGTGAGTAGCAATGTGGGAAACTGACAGGAAAAATAAATCCTGCTGTGGACTAACAGAAAGCCACTAAGCTATTTTAGAAATCTGCATAATTGTTTCTGTCCACTGACTGATTTCAGTGGGATCACGGTCACAACCTCAGACAGTGGGTTTGGAAAATGATAGGCGGTAAACAAAGCCAGAGTAGCAGGAAAGTAAGAATGAGAGTGAGAGATTGAAAAGAATCAGAGAAAAAAATGTAAATAAAAACTTAACAAAAAAAAGAGTAAGAGAAAGTGGAATATAAGGGATAAAATAGAACTGCCATGGAGGATGGACAGAGATACAGAAATACAGCAGCAGAAGGAAAGGGAGACGCATACAGGGAGATTAATGGTAAGAAAGGGAGTAAGACATCAAGAAAAATGAGAGCAGTAATTTAATAGTGAGTGTTTACTCAATTTTTCGAGCTTGGGAGAATTGCACATTAGTGGAAACCTAAGCCAGCATGAAGACACATGAGTAATCCTTAAAAAAAAAAAAAAAAAAAAACTAATGTAATGACCATCCAGCGATGAATGCGCAGCTCTAAAATGACTCAAGTGTGTTACTCCATATGGAATACATCACCACAATATGAAGGCGCTCTAATGTGTGATGCATTAGGAAGTGCTGATGGAAACGCTGACATGACCGCTGACAGCTCATGATATCGTCGTTTTCCGTGGACATTAACAGAAAATGTTGGAACCACTTGTTTGTTAAAAGACTTCATGTCCCCGTATATTGAGTTTTCCTTAAAAAAAAGATCTTTCATAATTTGTTCAGATAATGAGGTTTCTGTCAAAAGTAGACGTGGAAATACAGTGGAATTGTTGTTATTATTATCACAACTGATGAGGATGTGGTTTGGATGGATGGTTTCTGCAAAGGCTTGAGCGAGTCTGAGCTGCGGTTCAATCACAAAGATGTAGAGGTTTCATTTGACTGTATACTATAGCTGCATCCATAGCCCATAAGCTTATTTCGGCATTGCATAATCAAAGTTAATTACGTACTATTGTAAGAACTTGGCTTATTACCAGGCTGTGGAGTCCAGGCTCAGTGTTGGAGAGCTCAAGGAAATTTACACCAGAAAGACCTAAGTACTTTTGAAACAGTCGTGTAAAAGGTTTTATGTACTCAGAGTACACGGAACTGTCAGTGTCCCACTGTGGTCAGCTGTCTGAAAGTAAAAACATGCACACATCACAACATGCAAATATATAAACTTGAACTTAATGACGTAAGCATTGGAATCTTGCAAAAAGAAAAAAAAAGTCTGAAAGGTGTTATCTTCAGTCATTATGATAAAACATGAAATGTTGCACTAAATGTCTAAAAGAGAAAACATTGCAAACATGCAAAAGTTGGACTTGGTCTTTAATGTAAGAACAAGGAGATTTCACACAGTTTATCAAAGTGAAATCATGAAACCATCACAAACACACAAAAGTCACATTTAATGGTAAAAACACACAAATCGTCTCTTGAGAATCAGCTGGTTCTCTGCCCACTTTTCCTCATTTTAAGAAAACAGCGTTTGAAAATGTCACCTGTCTGATCTGTGATATTTACAGTTATCAATCCTCTTTTGTGTGGAATAGTGTTGACTGTGGAAGGTACCCTAAACATATTGTAATGTGTTCTAAATCTCCATAGGCGTAGAGAAAGAAGAAGTTAAAAATGGACATAGAACTTTCTGGTTCAGAGGTATGGAAGTGTCCCCTGGTCAACAAGCGCTACGTCCAACATCAGACCTGGTGCCTTCACAGGTTTCACTTCTGATCCAAATCAGGAAGTTCTATGTCCACCACAGTTGTTTTAAAAAAAGTTATGAACAAACTAAAAATGTATTAGTCAGTGATAATATGTATTTTATACTGATTTTATACTTTCAAAAGGGATCAAAATACAATGTTTTTCCTGAGGAGTTCTCATTTTGTGCTTTACATGTACTCCACGGCCATTTTGAGCCAATGTCACATGATCCAGGTATGGCCCCTGATTGGCTCCTTGGACATCGAACTACCTGATTTGAAATGAGCTCCACTCAGGATACAGAACGAAATGCTTTTAGATGTGAGTGTGTGTAGATGTTTAGCTTAGAGTTAAGCACTTTGGGAGAGAAACTTAAATGATTTTAGAATGTCCTGATATGCTTAACTCCATTTCTGCAAAAAGTGGACATAGAACCATCTTATTTTTAAGGGACAAAATGTCTAATTATATAAAACATGCAAATATTTCAAGGTCAAATGTGCAAATGTCTAATTCTGTCTTCAAGGTAAAACATGCAGAGATTGCGCTCAGCCTTAAACATAAAAACGTTAACATTTCAGCTGTTTTTATGCAAATATCACTCTCAGTCTTAAAGGTAAAACCACAAACTGTTCAATTTGGTCTTACAGGTAAAAAAAATAAAAAGAAAAGAAAGAAAGAAAATCATTCCACCATTGCATGAGTTCAGATCCATGTTCAGATTCAGAGATCAAAGCTGTGTTGACTCATGTGTTAACTAACCTCAGCCGAGTGCATTAAGTTTAGACTACACCGTATTCACCAGATAATGTTCAGTCTGACCTTGTCTGTTTATCCTGTAACATGCGTCAGACAAAGACAACTGAAATCCATCTAGGACATTTCATGACAAAAAAAGATATGCAGGTCAGAATTATTTAGACTCTCCATGGTAAATCTTCCCTTATCATATCTGTATTCCACTTTTTAGATGGATTTCATAACTGCTGTTGACGAGAAGCTTTTAAAGGAGTGATATTTTGCTTTTTTAAACAGAATTATACATTTTCAAACATTCCCCTGTGGTCTACATAAACTATAAATGCTCTGCTTGGGTCTGAATTCTTCATTAATTCAACTCCACTGGTCCATCTTCAACCCTATTTCTCAGGAATGACACCAGAAAGGAGGTTTTGAGCGCTGAGCCCTTTAAATGCACATGAGCCAATTCAGGCCCCGCCCCCTCCAGGATGTGCTGTGCTGCTCTGTCCTGTTCAACCAACAGTTGAACATGTTTGGTAATCGCTTCACAGTTTGGACATATTTTCACTTTTTACTACAACTGCTGACAAAGAATTATGTCGTACTCGGAGAAATGTTCATCAGAAGTCTTGACCTCATATGTGCAAATGTCGTGATGTAACTAGTTATAGACGTAACAAATTAATCAGGAATTAAAACCGGCTGTAGAAATCCAGGATTTTAGCCAAAATGAGTATAAAGATAGTTTTGAAGCACCTGGAGGATTCAAATTCAAACTTTATGAACTATTAGGGTCCAAATACACAAATAAATAAATGAACCAAACACTAATAAAAGTGGGTTTAGATAAATATGAGCCCTTTAAGATCTATCACCTATACTGGAAAACACTGCACTTGGAATTGGAATTGTAACTTCAAGAGGCAACCAAACCAGATTATCTTCATTTCTCAGAATAGCCCTTTAAACTCCCCAAAAACAGTTGCCATCCAAATGCACTCCTGCCAGTTTAGCAGTAAAAACACAAATGACATCATGTTTACAGCGGCAGATTTCTTTTCTTGAGCACATTTCATGTCTCTACAAGTTATTTTCCAATGCATGCTGCACTGGCAAGAGTAGATGCCAGGGAATCATCATTAAAAAAAAAAAGGATCATTTATCTTTAAAAGGGCTAAAACATGCAAAATCCAGCAGTATGATTCCTTTCAGCCTTTTAACCTCGTGTTTATGTAATTCTGCATGTGACATTGAGCTCCAGAACAAGCTGTTGTCTAGAGGAGAAGAGACACGAGCGTTGTAATGATGGCAAATGCATGTAACTTTGGAAGAAATGTGAAACCGTTGGAGCCGGTCCTTCCATAACCGACACAAAGTTCGATTGGGAAATGTTATGGAAGGAGTCTGAGTGAAGAGATGCATTTGTCAAACTGTGGAACCCTTTCCTAGTTTACAGTGCAATGAGGATAGTGTTGATTATAGGCTGAGAGTGGAGTGATAGTGACGTCCCTCCTTAACACAGTCCAAGTGTTTTCACATTGTGTTGCTCTGCTCCTCCATCTATCCTCCAGCCATGTGTAATTATGTAAGAGAGGCTTTGCGTGTGTTTGTGTCTGCACATGTGAGTGTTTATCTATGTCTACCCTGAGCTTTACGTGTGTGTGTGTGTGTGTGTGTGTTTGTGGGGGGGCAGAGTTCATTGCTGTAGTCTGGACTCCATTATTTCCTCAATTTGGTTCCCATAGTTCTGTGTTCCCTCAGTATTTAAGCTGAATTCCACCAAGAAAAGAGCATAAAAGAAGAGTTATGACTAGCCTTTTTTTTTTTTTTTTGAGTAACAGTAATGAAATCCAAAGTCAAAATTTCAACACTTGTGATGATTATGTCCTCCTGGTGTTCAGTGACATCTAGCAGTCTCCAAAACATCATATTGTTACGTTTAAGTTTCTGAAGCAGATGAAGAAAGTCAGGTGATGAATTCTTTATGGACCGAGACCAGGATGGATGTTTAAAAAACACATCTTTACACATTTAGATCAGATATCGCTGTTGTATTTTATGTCAAATAAATTACAGAAATAAGCCCCAAAGACCAGGCAAAGTTACATAAAATCTACACGGCAGCAAAAATGAGACCATGTATTGATTACGGTCGTCTTCAGTGAGTGATCCTGTGCACACTAATACAGATATTTTTCCTCATTTATGCCTCTCATGCTTCTCGTGTAAATAGGGTTTAATGTCACAAAACAGAGATTTTTATGTGTCCGTAAAAGTCTGATACCTGGGAATTATTGGATACTTGTAATAATCCGATCTAATGCATTTATTTACATGTAAGAAATGCAGTAATCGATGGTTTATACGCTCCAGTCAGAGTATGTACGCAGTAATGGCAGAATTAAACTTCCTGTTATTGGCTTCAGTTCCTGTTTGTCTAAATAACTTCTATTTTCTATGATTTTAATTGTGTTTACACATGTGTAGATGTAAAAGAACTAAATAAATCAGATTAACCTGTACACGTGCAGGAAAACATTGAAGTGTTGGGGAGAACTCCAGGTGTGTTAATCGGATTTGTCATTATCAGATTACTGCTGTTGTCTGATCAAAATAATGATTAATTTTTGAGGTGGAGAGAGAGAGAGAGAGAGAGAGAGAGAGAGAGAGAACGTACAGTAGCTGTTGTTCTTCCCCTTGTAAGTCACCTTGTAAAAAAGTGTTTGCCAAATGCTTAAATGTAACGTAAATGAAGAAAAATATCAGATTATATTGTTTGCATGATCACTTTAGAAATCAGAAAATGATCAGAGTATTGTGTGCCTGTTAACAGGTTCATAGACATTTGGTTTATGTCTATTATTACTTTGTGTAATGACGCTTTTCCTGAAACCTCAAATCCTGGTGTAAATCAGTGTAAACCTGCAGTAGATTGAGATCAGAACCGATACCTGTGGGAAACAAATAAATCCACATCATGGAAAGAAAAGTCACTGTCTCATAACATGAACAGTAACATGAACAGTAATATAGGACAACATTTCCACACGGTGTACATATAGTTACAACTGCACACATATAATATAAATAAATGGTTAATTATTATTGTGTGTTACTAAATATATATAAAATGAAATATGTACATATAGATTTTTGTGCTTGATTTCTGTTCATTTAGTTCTTTAGTTTCACACTTCACTGTTGTTTTTGTGTCTTTGTGGTGTATGTTTGGATCCCCTCGTATATAAGATGATGCATCTGAAGGGCTTTATCTTAACACATTGGTTCCCAAAAAGTGGAGTATCTGTACCGTCAGAGGTACTTAGAAGAAGCCCAGGGGGAACTTGAATTTTTTTTTGGAAAAATACATTAAATAAATCATCGTCTACTAAATATTAATTAAATAATAAGAATTAATGCTGAAATTTAAAACACAGTAAATACATTCATTTAATAGTTTTCTTGCCAATCATCTGTTTTAGGCTTTGGTAACATTTTAAGAATGTTTCTATTTTATATTATTCAAAATGAGTTTACTCAAGTAGCTAAGTAATTATTTTTGTTGATGGAAGGTTCATGTTTTTAAATTAATGACCAATTTATTGATTTTTTTTATCAATGAAAGAGGGCACTTTTAAGTTTATATTTTGCACACAATTACTCATAAAAATGGATTTAGATTTTCAAAACTTTGCAAGCAAGCAATATATATTTAACTGTAATATGTAAAAAACAACAGACACCTTTGGCACAGGAACAAATTTTGCCTAATTCTTTTCAAGCAAAAATGCTGAAGCCAGAGTTTGGGGTACTTGGCTAAAAAAGTATATCTCAGGGGTACTCCACTGTAAAAAGTTTGACAACTACTGTCTTGTAGGTGAAGCTTCTTAATAATAATGATAATCATTATCTTGATTTGTATCTAATAAAAGGTTTCTTGGCTCAGTATTCTGTTTTTTTCCCTTGTGGAAATTTACTTTTTTCTGTCTTTATACTTCTAATACCTATTTCAACTTCCATTTTCAGATTTTATTTATGCGATGTGAAACTTTTGGAGGGATGAACACTCAGAATATTTTTGAATCGACTTTAAGTTTATACCAACGGGCAAAACTCATCCCCAAAAATGTAGAAAACAAAAGATGCAGAAGAACTTAAGAAAATAGTTGCGAAGAAAAAGTGTGTTTCAAAAAAAAATAACAACCTCAACCTGTTTTCTGGATTTGTTTGGTCCACATACATTCATTCATTCATCTTCTATACCCGCTTTATCCTCACTAGGGTCACGGGGGTCGCATGGAGCCTATCCCAGCTACTTAAGAGCGACGGCGGGGTACACCCTGGACAAGTCGCCAGTTCATCACAGGGCTTGGTCCACATACAGTCATTCCTATTGATACTGTATCTAAAATCACACTCTTGTGCTTTGTTCATTATTTTAACCCTTTTATAGGACACTCACTGAAATATTTCAACCTTAGTGTATTATTGGACATAATCATCTAACTTCTCGTCGGTTGCCATGACAACAGTCTCCCTCATCTTGGCACAAAACATCCAAATGGCACTTGCTAAAAAGTAAACACATGCAATAAAATGATTGTTATGAAGTCATAAACTGACAAAAATCACTATATTCACTATTTATAGATTCAAAATGTCTATAAATTCTCTCTGAATCACTGTATAGTATATATGTATATTATAAAAACCAACATGCCTCTTGACCTTACTGAGACACAGGATTGCCCCATATTTAATGTTTGCAGAACTTAAAAAAAACAGTCACTTGCCTGATAAAGGGTAAGGACATATTGCAGCTGTAGTGTTGTAGTCTGAGGGGTCACCATGGTGTAACAGGATAAATGTATAAAACAGCCAGTATAACACTGTCATTTCAGACACTGTTGCTATGAGCCATATACAGTACAACATAACAACCGCTGCAGTACCTGTCACTCTGTAATTCCAAATCCTATCTCGACTGTCAAACTAGTTTTCCACGCCGGCTCAGGAGGCGTATTTATTTATTTTTCTCCCTCTTCTCTGACTTTCCATTTTTCCAGTCTGCTTTTCCTCTGTGTGGCATTCACAAGTACTGACAAAGCAAACGGAGCCACTTTAGAACGCCAAAAAAATTATTTGTTTCTTCCGTAAACAAAAAAAAACAAAAAAACCAAATGGCAGTCATGTCGCTCCATGTGGCTATGGCAAACCAGACACATCATTCTGAGCAACGTGAAGGAGCGATTTCAACATGAAAGACAGACAAGAAGTAAACATTTCCCTGGATTCGTGGAGGAAATGAAAAAAGTATGGAGGAATGAAATCTCTCAGGTTGGAAGTATTTATTGTCACTTTGAAGTGGGGTCGGGTGATCCGGCTGAAAGTTTAACAAGACGGGAAAATAATGGTGATTCAGAACGTGAATCAAAATTTTACCTCTTAAAATCATCATGTGCTCTGAGTTACAAACTATTACATGTTTTGGTTTGTTTTCAGGAGGTTTTAGACTGAGATGTGCTGAGTTCTTTTGTTGTCATTTCAGTGAGAACTCAGCATTTTTGCACAATTTAGAAAAGATTTTGGTGGATCTGATTAGGAGGGTCTGTGAGGCTGTTGTTGGTGGTCTAGGTTTGTCTGTAGAAGGTTTTAATGGTCTTGTCTGGTGGCTTTGGTTGCTCCAGTTAAGGTTTGGTGGATCTGATTTGGGGAGGGGGAGCTGAGCATCCACCAAGACTACCCATAACCAATATCAATCCTGCTGTCATACGGTTGTAAATGGTTACAAGTTCAAGATATCAGAATTTGAAGTGATCTATTGCAAAAATAATAAACATGACCTCTGTATCCTGGCGATAATATGAGTCATATTTGTCTCCAGTGGCTTCGAGCAGAGAGGGGTACTGTGAAGACATGCACAATTAAAGTGCTTTTGGTACTCTGATGTGGCCATGGTACTCAAACACATTTTTCCCATTTTCCTATGATGTTGTCAGGTATTGTTGACTAAAAAGTAATTTATAAAAAACTTTATTTCAAAATTTAGACTAAAAGAAAAAAACAGTTATAGTTGAACTAATGCTGTACAATTAATACAAAATTACAATCAGAATTTCTACATTAGCTTTACAAAAGTCTGCAATTTAATGGTTAAAATTTATGAGAGTTTACATCGATCTAACTGCAAAAATAGGTGTAGAAAATGTACGAAGGACTAATAGTGTATATGCAGTTCCCTTAAATGTCCCACAAGAATCATCGAGCTGAAAGGTAGATAAAAATGAATTAAAATAAGGCATAATATATGATTGTCAGTGGCAAAAATGAGGAATGACCTTGTTCAATGTTATTGCTGTACACTATATCATATATTTTGGGTATAAATTAGATAAGACATAAACACTTAAAGAAGATGTAGACGTATGTTATTTCACAGTTGTTTTCGCAGCACATAGACCAAGCCAAAAGTCCATTCCATAAGCCCATTAGCACTAGTTAAACGTTCCTGAAGGCAGGAAACATGGTCAGGGCTGGGGGGTTTTTGTGTTAAGCCGTATCCTGTTCATAGTAAGATGTTTCACTGAGAGACAAATAGTTTGGATAGTTTCTCTGCTGGGCTGCAAGAAATCTATGTAACTCTGGAGGGTCTGCCTGCATAGCTGGGAAGTGAGGTCAAGCCTGTGCTGCAGCTGCTGCCTGCAAAACACTAACAGATAACAGGCCGGCCTGTCAATATCCTATCACCCTCATCACTGCACTCGCCTAATTTCTCACCATGACTTTTTTTTTTTTCATTATCTCACTCTCCCTCTCTCTCTCTCCTACTGTCTTAGTCATGACAAACAGCATCTGTTGAGTGAAATCATACTACTTAAACCTGACACTAATGAGTAATGAGACAATGACTCCCTCCATCGTTTTATCACACTTCATCCAATCTTAGAAATGATGATGCATTGCACTCACCCAGAAGGGGTTAGGAAGTGGTGCATATAATGACAGAAAACTGGAGATGCAGTTGCAAAACAAGGTGGAGGTCAATTATTTGTGTTTGTGTAGGTGCTTCTTGTTAAGGATGGTGAAGAGGCTGATAGAGGTTTGAGCTGATAGCGTGAGAAAATCTTCAACAGAGGAATGAGAGCAACACACATTCAACAGTATCATCCTGTTTTTCTGATAGTCTTATAAAGCAATTGGCTTTTTTTTTTTACCTCCACCAAGGAGGTTATGTTTTTGCCAGTGTTTATCAGTTTGTCTGTTTGTGTTCAAAATAGCTTAAAAAGTTCTGAATGGATTTGGAAGAAATTTTCAGGAACTGTTAGATGAGGAACAAGTGATTAAATTTTGGTGGTTGATCCGGGTCACCATCTGGATCCAGGAATTTTTTAAAGATTTCTTTATCATTGAGAGATAGGGCATGACAGCACTGAGCTGCCTATGAGGTCATTCAGCACCACCTAGTGGAGGGAAGTACAAACACTACCTTGTCAGAGGTCTGTGCTATCCAAGTGCTTTTCTAGTTTATATAGTAGTGTACTAGTCTAATGTGTAGTATTTCTACTTGAAACATCTAAACATATCATTAGTGTTGAAAATAAAGAGTTATGTTGAGTTACCAAAGATACCAGTGTTTTTGATTGTAGAGATCTGAAATGAATTTATTTACCCTGACATTATAGAGAATTTATGTGACCATGGCGAGGAAAACTTAACTTAACCACTAAGAAACAACTTTGGTGAAAACAACAATAGCACGTCTAGTTCACTGGACACCGCTCCACATGAAAACAATGGAGTTTGATGCTGAAATCACCGCATTTATTGATTAGGATATAAAGTTATTCATTCATTCATCTTCTATACCCGCTTTATCTAGGGTAACGGGGGTCGCATGGAGCCTATCCCAGCTACTTAGGGCGAAGCCGGGGTACACCCTGGACAAGTTGCCAGTTCATCACAGGGCTGACATATAGAGACAAACAATCACTCT
>JAQQZY010000005.1:47891260-47904208 GCA_030068375.1 Ostorhinchus rueppellii
TATTATTATTATTATTATTATTATTATTATTATTATTATTATTATTATTATTATTATTATTATTATTATTATCAGGACTAGTTTTCTTAAAGTTTTCCTTTATATTAATCAGTGTAATGATTCAACATTCACTAATCGAGTTGCTGTATATACATGAAAGAATACAAGTACCGTACCTGTGACTTGTATTTCTCAAGAATGTAAAGTAATTTCTGGGATTTAAAGTCAATGAATAGATTTAAAATACATTTCTGACTGAAGCTGTATTTTCTTGTGAGTATTTAATTAATACTTCTGTACTGGTTTTATATTGGTAACAATGTGTGAAACCATGTGTACATCTACAGTACTTCTATTATTATTACTATATTTCATAGTAGTAAATCTCCTGCTGCATTTATTATTTCTGCACATACTAAAGGAGCCACGACACACATACATGTAAAAAATATGTACTCTGTGGACTGTGTTAATGAATTTGGACTGAATAAACTGAAGTTGAATTAAGAAAATGAAACACATATATGGAACAAAAATCGCATTTATGGTGATGATGACTATTTGACTAGAGTACATGCAAACCACAATACCTGCTGGTTCCAGGGCTGACACGGTATCCCTGATCTGGTCTCGTTCAGATTTCCTTGGTAAAAGCGTCCCCTGTCATTATAACATGATGCTGTTCCATGCAACAACAAAAAAAAGACACATTATTATCAATTATTACTACAAATAAATGTAATAAATCATGCATTTATTGCTGTGTCCATCTGGCACAAATATATTTCTCATCCATGCTTTTCACACTTACTAGTAACTTGTTCTTTGTTGATGTCTGAAATAGAGAAGAGTAGAAGCTGATTTAGACCAAAAGAAATAAATGCATTAGTGGAAGTTAAGTAAGAAAATACTGTGAAGATGAAAGAAAAAAAATCAAGTACAAAGGAATATAGTTTTTATCTGACTACAGTTTTCAGCTCGATAGTACTGTCTGCATGGTAAAGAAGCAGCAGATCCTGGTATGAGGTCAGTTACAGAGATCAAACTTACCTACAAAGGGCACATGTGTACAAGCACCAGGGTCTGCTCGAAGGCTGGGTAAGGCCTGACAGTTTGGCAGCTGCAAACCGGGAGTCTGGGAACCACCGACAGAGCTGTAAAGCCCAGGTTGGACCAAACGGCTGCCCAGTAACCCCAGCCACTCCTTATGGCAGAACAACTCCTTCACCGCCAGGCAGTGTTCTCTGGTAGACACAGAAGATATAACGTAACCATTCATTTCCTGGAACCATGGAGACCAGTTGGTGGAGTTCTGGGAGAACAATATTGTCCCATTTGTGTCTGATACAGGATTGTTGCTGCTCCATAGAATCCCACTTAACCACAGCCATTTATACACAAACTATGATTAATTAATAATTAACATAGAATTATGTTGTTTACATTAGTTTATTTAGTTTCACTATATACTGAGCTGATTCAACTTCAGATCCACTTTGAGGGATTTAACATTTGTATCTTAGCTAACCTTTTATTGATATGCTCAGAAAAAAAATCAATCTACACAGTTGTATGCTTGTAAATGTATCTGTTCTGGTTTAATTCATGATTTTTACCTTCAATTCCTCTTTTGAAAACCATCTTACATGTACAAATGTCTAAATACATGTGCAATCCTTTTGATTTGTGTATTTACAGTGTTAAAGAGTACGTATTTAATCTACTGACCCCTAGTGGTGAAGTTCTAGTTTGTAGCTAACTTTGTACACCAACACTCCACAAAAAAAATGAATACCCCAGTTATCAGAGACCACATTTGTTTTGCTGTTCTGGGTTTGTACAATAACCTACCAAATATCTTTGTATGATGATTCATGAAAACATTATTTTATTATACATTACATATTATATTCTTATAAATCCCCATGAAACACACTGGAACTTTAAAAGTATACTTCGACTGATTGATTATTTATTGCACGTTAATTTACAACAATTATCTTTTTGTAATTCTTGCAGTTTATCCCACTTGTTCACATAATTCAAAAACATACATTTATTTGCGATGTGAAATGGTTGCTACCTGCAAACAGGTTTGGGTGCAGGTCCGAGTCCTGATGGGTTGCAGTCTGGGAAGGAGGTGTGGCAGAGCAGCGAGCGTACTGCCGGGCTGCAGAGCATGCTCAGTCCTTCAAGGTCCGCCCACCAGCTCTGAACCAGGTACTCCTGCATGTCCTCAGGGTCCGAGAGGGTGGAGTTAAAGAAAACCAGGGAGTCATCTCGCAGGGTGGAGCGGCAAACATCTCCACGATATGCACTGCAGTAGCCGGTGACGCCCTTATACAGTCTGGAAGGAACATCCAAATGTTGTTGTGAATTCACCACAATATTCCACTGTTTTTATAATGAGGTGATAATCAACATTTTTTCTGAATAGACATGTTACCTGGTCACCTATGATCCCGGACGTTCATGAATCCATATCAACACCCTGTTTCTATGAGGGTGTAATTACATTCTACTGATTTTTGGGTAATTTTTTTGGTGTTTGGATTGACTGTAATGAATGATCAATAGCAGCATCAATAAAATAATTAGATCATTTGTTTAATTACTACTATGGCAATAATGCCTAATGTCTCTAATTTGCACCATGGTTGTTGTAGGGCAGGGGTATTCAAATCCGGTCCTCGAGGTCCGGTATCCTGCATGTTTTAGATATTTCCCTTTCCCATCACACCTGCTTCAATTAATGATCAACTCGTCACCAAGCTCTGCAGAAGCCTGATAACAATGTAATGGCTTCCAGGTGTGATGGAAGAGGGAAATCTCTAAAACATGCAGGATACTGGCCCTCGAGGACCGGATTTGAATACCCCCGTGTAGGGGCTACATTCAAATGAACAATCTCCCCTTAATTTAGGATATGTGTCACTGAAACAACACATATATTTATTTTTCTATAAGGGGTTATAGTTTGATCTTTAACAGTTTGTCTACCAAGATTATTGTTAACGAAAACTAACGAAATGGCGAAAACTAGAATTGAAAAAACATTTGTGTTAATTGAAATAAATAAAACTAGAATTAAAAGTTAAAAAAAACAATAATAATTGAAACTGTATTGTGAGCTTCCAAAACTAACAGTACTAAATATAAAAATTCTGGATAAAATTTCCATTGTTTTCATCTTTCTCAATGTCAGATTGAGGTGAAATCGATTTATTTCACTCAAATAATTTTAGCTGGTGACACCATACGACACTTCACAGTCCATCACTTCTCATCACTAAGAGTTGGCATCTCATCCTCACTCTACCTGGCAACAGGTAGACTAAAATTTGGAGAAAGCAGCAGAGTCCTGTATGGGATTTCTCAGAATACGATGGCAAGGAAGATAAAAGATATGAAAAAATGAAAAGTAATACTAAAACTAATCTAAAAATAAGCATTTAGATTAGATTAGATTAGATTAGATTAGATTAGATTAGATTAGATTAGATTAGATTAGATTAGATTAGATTAGATTAGCCGTTATTGTCATTGCACAATATTTCAGAGCAACAAAATTTGATTTTGTGTTACAACCAACCAGGATCATAGACACAAGATATAAACATGGGGGTACAGGTACAGTTGTAACTTTGCAGATAGGAAAAGGGAAGGACATCAAGGGTTTGAGGTGAGAAAAAAAGACAAATTTCAACCTGTAGTCGTAGTCTACATGTTGTAATTTGTGGAAAAAAAACCAGCCTCTACATAAGCCCATAGAACAGAAAGACAAACAGTTGCACACGAGACTTAGCACATGGTTATCAGGGTGTGGGGGGCAGGATGACCCCCAAGGTCAGGAGATACAGCGAGGCCGCAGCCATTCTAGGCGCGGCGCTACCAGCCCCCTCCCAACCAGGAAGTCACCATTTAGCATTTAGAAAAAAAAACAAAAAACAAACTAATAAAAACTAGTAAACCTCCTCTAAAAACAAATTAAAACTAACTGAATTAGTTTTTTTTAAAAAAAGAGTCAAAACTAATAAAATTATTATAACCTTGATGTGCACACACGGGATATACCTTTACATATGACTGATACAAAAAAGAACTGATAAAGTTGCTGCTCATTCTGTGTCCGTAGGGTATGAAAGTAGATGCACTGAAGCCAAAACGGAATATCAGCTCAAATATCTTTTACATTGTCCAGATGTTGATCGTGAAACAGGTTGCATAAGGTATGAAGTAACTTCCTTTCTGCTTGTGCTGTTGAACAGATCATACATAAACCTGCCCTCCGATGTATATAGCACTGTGGGTTCCTGGCTTTCATACCTGTACGCCCACATTTCACTTTATCTGTCTTTGTCAAGTCAGCCTCCCTGTTCTTCTGACAGCCTTCAATCCCCCCCCCCCCCCCCTCTGTGCTTGTCTGTACAACAATGCTTACACTGTCCAGATGTCACCCCTAGGGGAGGTTGGTCCTTCTGTTAAGTTGAAATGAAACCATTAAACTCCAAGCTAACCTGTAAATCTATCAACTCCCCTTTTCCAGCATGGATTTGTTTTTCCTCCCCTCTGCCCTTTTCTTCTTCGATATCTGTTTATGTTACTCCTTTCTTATAATTATGTGGTCCAGATGTGACTGACGGTTAGAAAATAGTTTGTCTCTATTGAGAAGACACACTTCAGGAAACCACTTCTATCATCACTTTCTTTGCAGAGCAGAGGTCTTCCCTGAGAATTTGTCAACACTTTAACTGCAGCTTTGCACATTTTTCAAGTATATTTATATAAACCCAAACTCTACTGGATTATCTGTACTAAACAAAAAGAAAAATCCATCCACACGTCATAATCCTGAATCTGTGAAACCATCCTGCATCAGCAGTGAGTCCTGCAGTGCATCTATAAAAGGCCAAAGGCACATATGGGAACAAACCGAGGAGTAGCCAAAAGGGATGGAATGGAAAAACCTGTTGTCAGCAGTACAGTGGGGTATTTCGGTTCTTAGCAGGGGCAATGACCTCAGCTCCAAAGTGATGTCAATGTGGAAGCATCTTAAAATTGCAATACCACTGATGGCCACCTAGACTGAAATACTCCCTCAAAAGTCTAAATTTGGAACCTCTAATAAGTGATCTGGTAGTCCATTTTTAAATTTGTTGTCCATTAATTAGAACTCAGGGCAAATGGTAAAATCAGAGTTATGTTTCTCCAACTTATACAGACTTCAAGCTTCTGATTTGAGCTATTTGTTAGTTCTGAGGTTAAGCTGCTTTCTACATGCTTTAGCTTTTGTTCTGTCCACCATCTGAATCTCCAGATAAGATGTACATACACTTGTATATACACTCCTGTCTCTCTTATGAATATACATACATATGTCCACTGGTTTCTATGGTATCCTTGAGGTTGTGCAATCACTAGGACTTTATATCTATAATGTGAAATGCATTCAGAACTAGATTCTTCAATTCTGTAGTGAGCAATTTCTCCTCATAGAGCTCATGCCAGTTAAAGTTTCCACCTTAAAACCTCTGCAGAGTCGTCTGAGTGTTCCTCAGTTTAAGTGTCTTTTTACACCCTCTCATAAAATAATTCCCTCTAGTATGTGATAGCTCACTAACCTGCTGAGTGGGACTATGAGAGTTTTGACTGTAAAAGAATTTTATTATGCTATGCTCAATGAAATTGAGGTGTGAGGGAGTGTAGGATAGATAGCTTGGCTCATATGTAGTGGAATACATGAATATAACATATTCTATATATTGTATTTGTGTAAACTAATATAGTTGTGGGTTATATAAAACATATTTGAGACATATATGCTGTAATTTATAAGGGAAATGGTATATAATCATAGATTATGGTCAGTTGTATGTTGTTTATATTATTATTTATGGGTTTATATTTAGTACATGTGTAGTGAATTATGATGTAAAAGTACACAAAGGATAATAATTATATTGGTTGATACTGACAGACATTTTGTATTAATATAGTGATATATTTTGTGTGTTGTATTGTAATCAAAGGGTTGGATGAAATAAGCGTTTACTTACTCCTACTCCTTTATGGATGTGTAAATAATACTAAAACTGTACGGTGAACACAATTAACACTAAAGATGCTTTGAGATAATGGTATAAATTTCTTTTTTGTTTTGGTTGTTTTATGTTGATAATTTGTTTCAGGTACTTGCTTTTGTATTGTACTTTTATATGACTGAAATAAAACATTCATTCCTTCATTCATTTAAAGTTTGAGTTTTACCAAGTCAGTAAACTTGGGCTTAGCATTAGCTCCCCCCCTGACCCCTCAGACTCTTGTACTTCTACCCCTTGTGTCCAAATATAGTCACTTCTGGCCCAAAAAAGGTAATATTGTGATGACCAAATGTTTGAAACAGCAGTTTAGAAACTAATGGTTGACAATAAAGTTTCTCTATTCTTTACCATCTATGGAGTTTGGGTGAAAATCTCTATTTGTTCTTCAGTTTGTAAGACATGTAAGTGTTTTCTGGAAGTCAGCAACAGTTCACAGGCACAGAACAGCCTGTATCCAATTATAAACTCTTTGTAAAATACTAGGGCTGTCAAAATTAAATCATTAACACAGATTAATCCATCATCATGATTAATGTGATTAAAAAATGTTACCCAATTAACCCATATGCAGGGCAGAATGACCCTGAATGTCTCTGACAAAGCATTTCTGGCAGTTTGTCCAAGTAGACCTAGCGTTGCACATGTGCAAATGGATTCCTCTAGATGGGAAATTTGAGTACAGAAATAACAAGATGGAACAGTTGTTTCAAGTTGTTTTGTTTCAAGTTGTTTTATGTTGAACATGTTGAAGGTGTTTAATAAACATGTTGAGTGCATATGTATTCCCTTTTTGGAGTCTGTTTGCTCATGCAAAATGAAACACAATTAATATAGATTAAAAATGAATGATACTTAATCGTGATTCATCAAAATTAATCCACACACAGCAACCCTATGGTTAATCTGATTAACATTTTTAATCATTTGACCAGACTATAAAACTCATCTTTTACAGTGCTTCCACAGAGCAGATCAATGTGTAAAGCCTGCATCAAAGTGTGTTTTATCATGTAAAATCATCTTTGCAGAAAAGAATCAATTTCATACTGTGATATGTTTGGTTCTTTTTTGGCACATACTACACTTTTGCTTCCATTGTGTTATGCCTGTTGTGACCACAAGTTGTTTTGCTTGAAATATTTTCTTTTGCTGTGTAGTTTTAGGTTTTATGAGCAGTAAGGCCTGTTACATAATGTCATACTGTCATGAATCATTTAAGTTCAGGCCTGCATGCAAATGAAAAAAAAAAAAAAAACTGGAATATGAAATAAAACTTCACAATGGCTTTAAGTTTACAAATATTTTATTAGCTAGTTAAATAGAAACTAGTAATAAATATGCTCAGCAATCAGTTAAAGCTCTGAAAATGTAAGGAAATTTTCAGAAAATAGTTCCGGTATGCATAATAAGAGAAAAGAACCAGTTATCTTACCTCCACTCTATCGGGAAGTGGCAGTATCCGGAAGACACGGGTTGAAGGATAACAAGAAGGAAGAGAGGGAAAAAGAGGGGAAACAGACACGTAAGAGGAGGCAGACAGATAAAAATCACTTTTGTTAGACAGAGATAATCAACCATGGTGTTCCTCTGACAGTCACAAAGCCAGTTATGAGGACACTGATGGACAGCGAAGGGGAGGGAACACTGTGTGTGGTCTTAAGATCAAGGGTTGTGTGTTGTTTTAGGGCACTCAGCTTGTGGATTGTGAGGGGTGGGAGGTGAGGAGCATCAGCCAAATGGGGAGACGACAAACAGCTGAAGCCACACGAATAATGCATCTGGGAGCAAACACAAGGTAAGCAGTTACAGCATCCAAAACTACACACAAATAATGCTCATTTCTGTACCTGCCACCGTGACTCGAGCTGTGGCCTTGACGGTGTTGGCCCCTGCGCTGTGTCTGTTAGAGGCCATACACGTGTACAGAGCCGGTTTATTCACCGTCACTTTGAGCACAGACAAGATCACTTCTCCCACCAAGGTCTCGTCCACAGATGCACCCGAGATCTGAGAGAAAATAACAAATCGCACCATAGATATGCATGAGTACATTATAAGACAATGGGAAAGATCCATGAAGGTTGTGGTAATAAATAACTAATCAGAAGCAGCATAAGTGAGCGAAGCATGTGGAAACTACAACCATTATTACAGTATGTCATTAAAGAAGTGTTTTTCATCCTTGGGGTCAGGACCCCATGTGGGGTCACGTGGAATTCTGGGGTCAACTCAAATTTCTAGTAACTGATTTAAAAAGAATAAAAACTTACAAAGAAAAATATATACTGTGAGTTGACAGAAACAATCCCAATCCATGTCAAACTGAAGCTGAAACTGAAGCACTGTGGTACTGTTTATCTGTCAAATGTTCACTGTGGTCAGTTTCAGAAGCTGCAGCTCTTTCACAATTCATAGTTTGAGTTATTGTTTGTTCAGTATTAATTGTCATCCTTGTAAATAAAGCTGGACTGACTGTACATATCCTGACCAAGGAAAATCAAATTCTTACTTTGTACAATAATCTGAACCTGGCTTTTCTGCCTCCATTCAAAATAATATACATTATATAGCCTAAATGTCACCTAAAATTATCATGTATTTTCAACATAGTATAGTAAACAATTACATGACTGAAAACAAATTAATTCTAGCTTTAAAAAAAAAAAATCCATTTTGAAAGTCTGAGGTTACCATTAATTTGTGATGTTAAAAGGGGGTGACGAGCCAAAAAAGACTGGGATAGCCCAGAGAACATGTAAACAGCAGTAATTTACAAACATTTTAGTCCACACTGATAGTTAGAAAGAGTCTGAAGAGTCTGTATAGTTAATTTATGGCGAGTTCTGTTTTTTGTCATTTGTATGCATCGAAAGTCTGATAAATAATTTGTTTTTTTATATGTAACAGTGGATGGGATAGAGCTAATAATGACTTACTTATGTGGGCTTGTATATATACATACGGTACACTGGCAAACAAGATCTAACCCACATGTCCAACTGATGTAAACTGTTTAAAACCTTTAAAATACAGTTTGCCATCTATTCATGGTCATCAGATATGACCCATTTGGACATTCGGAGGCTCTGTAGTGAACATGGAAACATCATCTTCTACAACATTGATTCACCAGTAAGAGACTATCCAGTGGTCTGACTCTTGTACATCAATACAAGTTCTTGGTGAAAAATTAGTGCAACTCCAAGTGAAAGTATATATTCCAGTGTTACATAAGCTTATTGAAATCATCTCACAGCAAATGCATGTTATAATCAAAGCTGGAGAAATATCAGTACGTGACTTCTTGTTTGGCTGGACAGTGTAGACACTGGATGTGAAGCACTTACACATGTTCTGCAGACCCCAGCCTTAGAGCGCCAATAAATATTGATTACAGTCTAAGATAAATTAAGATTTTAATGCAGTACAATAAACAAATCCACTGCCATGGTGATCTGTCACTAGACAAAGAGTATAGGGTTTAAGAGTGGACGAGTGTTTTAGTGGAATGAAAAGAAAAACCTGCAACGATTCTGCTTGTGCACTGTTTGTGCTTTATTATTGTGAAAGTAGGTGCAACGTAAAACAGGCTCATTCCAGCCACTGATATTGGTAAAGTATTCAGCTTTTTTACAGAAAAAGTTATTGTTCTAGTAATAATAACTTTATTGTTATAGTAACGACAAGATCTGTTGACATTTTCATATTTTTATTTCAAAAATATTTGTCTCAGGGAGAGATTATTTGTTTGTTGACCAAAAATTTAAGTTTTTAATTTGCACGACAGATTATTCAAAGAAAAGCAAATAGAATGCTTTTAATATTGATGTTTAACCATTACTGTATTTTTCTTCTGCTGCTACTGTAAATAGATTGACATGTACAATTTATATTCTGCTATAGTTTATTCTTTATAGGAATTATTTATTCTTATTCTATTTTTATGTCTTTTTTTCAAATGCAAGATTCAAGATTGCTTTTACTGTCATTATATACACCGAGCATACACAACAGAATTCAGCATTTGTAGAAAGGGTATTTCTCGAGTAAAAAATACACTAAGAAATATACAATGCAAAATATTGAAAAAGTATCAAATAGCAAAAACTAAAAAAAAACAAAAAAAACAATGTATCTTTCCTTAAAAGTTATACTTGAGGTATCGTTACAGTTTTGTTGGTGTTGGGGGGGGTTATGGGAATTTGTCTTCCTTTAAAGGGAGGCTGATAGAAAACGTCAGAGAACCCCTGTCCTAAAAGCTGTCCCCACTTTGGAAAACCCAGACTTCCAGCCATCCAAAAACAGAAGAATTGACCTCCTATATTTAGAAAACGCACGAGGATATCGTGTACATTTCGTGTTTGGCTTTCGTGAGTTCATATTACGGTGACTCTGATTGGAACTTGTTCTTCAAACATTACCTATTTGTTTAATCCCACTCTTTACCCGAAGAGTGGAGGAAAAAAAGAAGGAAAATAAATTCAGCTGTTTTTTGTTTAATTTTCATGTCTGTCTTAATGTGTGATTTTAATGATATTTGAAATAAAACCACTGTCTTATCAGAAGTATTCACACTGGGGCTGAACATGTCTGGGGACCACAGATAACTAGTTAGGAAAATAGTTATTTAAAGTATGTTTTAATGTTTGTTCATGAGTCACGGGTGTTGAGTTGATAAAATTCCATGCATACACTGTTTATGTCTGTCATTAATCAGCCAACTTTTTTTAAAATAAAAATCTAAAAATAAGTTCCTGGTCCTTCACACGTAGGCATAGATGTGGATAAAATCTGCGTGTTGTTTTTATTTCCTTTTTTACACTGATAAATATAAATGATATATGCGAGTGTGTTGTGTTTGTGAGCGTGAGTGAAGGTGCTGATGTGTGATGTGTCTATATTTGTTTCGGCTGCTGCCCGTTTTAGGGCGAGTGCTTTCCAGCCCCGATGAAATTAATGACCTCAACAAGCTGCCAAAAAAGCAGCGCATTTTAATCAGCACACGCACATAAACACACACTGTATTTACAAGCATTAGGGGCCTGTAATCACATTGTAGAGCTCACCCAAGATGAATAAATACCCAGACAATTATGTGGGGCATGTCTCGCCGCAATGGCACGAATAAAAAAAAATCTCTGCAGCCTTGTTGGACAGGAAGAAAAAAAAAACTCAACAAAATCATGCAGCCTGTTAACGCCTGTGTGATTGGGCGTAATTACTCTGAGATTTCTTGCAGGATTGAGCAAATCACAATAGAAAATTGAGACTTTACCACAACAAATCTCCCTAGAAGAGCAGTGTTTTTGTGTGTTTTCTAACAGGATAGTAATGCATGACAAAAACAGGGTACATGCATGCACAGTGTAATTAACCACGTCGATTTATATCTAATCAGAGCGTTGTTCTCTTACAAGGATCGATGTGTGCACTTAACACTTTACTATAGTTTACAGGAAGTGATGACGCGGACGTTAAAGCACAAAAGGTTCTGTTTTTTACTCAAGTTATATCCCGCTGCACTGACCTCATCCACTTTGTAAAACACACTCACTATGACTCACGATTAATGTCTTTACCTGCTGTTCCCAAAGGGCTCCACGTGTGATTACAATGGAAAAGACGATTAAAACCCAATCACTGCACATGAATCACACAAATACAGAGAGGTTCCACTGGTTTCCATTAAAGGTGTTCACAAAAGGACTTGATTTTAGGATTTGCTTCTGACGTTAGCATCACACTGCTGCTTTTAAAAGAGCGATTACAGCTGATAACCCTGTGTGTTATTGGCTGAATGAAAAGCAATCTCTTCAATCCTCTGCAACCATAATGAGAATTCCTGTTCTGTTTATATCTCTGATGACATAGCTGAACAATGGCTGAGAGAGGGTGTGTGTGTGTGCGCGCAAAAGAAAGAGGCTGAAGGGGAGAGGAGACAGATGGGACTAATCTACCTGTATTATTATCATTATCATATAGTATCTGTCACTATTTGTTGTTTTCTAACACCCATGTTAACCCAAAAAGATCCAAAGAGCTACCGGTGACCAAAATCACCTATCCATCTAAAATGTCTAATAACTTCGGATCCACTAATCCTATCAATACAAGTAAATATTTGGTGTAAAATACAGTTTTGTCATCTTTTTCTAGTCATCAGGTATGACCCATTTGGACGTTCAGAGGCTCCATAGTGAACATGGAAACATCGTCATCTTCTACAACGTTGATTCACCAGTAAAACCCATGGAGTTGGATCAATGACAGTGGATGGAGACATTTGGTTTATGTTCAGTTAATGAGAGCTTTGCTGATAAAGTCACTTTTTCTCTAGTTTTGTCTGTTTCAGATATACACTGGACAAAAATATAAACGCACCATGTGACACTTTAAATTTTTAATAACAATGGGTGTTCCACAATATATTAAATTGCACACAGTTTAGTCTCTTAATCAAAGTGATACAGATTTATGTCCGTTAGAACATGACAGTGGTGTCATTCAAGGACATTCATGTGAACATGATGGGGGAAGAAATCACAACTCCATATCTCATGTGTCCACCATTGGCTTCCCATAGTGCAGTGTTTCTCAAATAGTGGGGCAGGCCCCCCTGGGGGGGCGCGAAGGCCTGCCGGGGGGGCATGGGATCTCTCCTTGGTGTTTTTTTTTTTCTTCAGGTTCGGACATGTATCAGGTGGATCTAATGGTTTAACATTGGACCACCCTGGACTCATTTTGGTGATGTGCAACTAGATAAAGAGTTTGGAATGATCAAGGATTGGACTGGAACACAAACCTGGGACATGACTGTGTTTTTGCACAGTTTCTACTTTAATGCTCT
>JAQQZY010000005.1:48032004-48058199 GCA_030068375.1 Ostorhinchus rueppellii
AGTAGCTGGGATAGGCTCCATGCGACCCCCGTGACCCTAGTGAGGATAAAGCGGGTATAGAAGATGAATGAATGGTATCAGATTGGCATCAGCAAAACTAACTGGGGGAAAAAAACATGGATCCAATTGGAAGAAAAAAAAAATCCATGTCAGGCCATCACTAGTTTATGCTACATAGTTTGTTAAAACCTTGCTCTTCACACACACTGCTGTTTTGTTGCCATTTCCCGTCTAATATAACGTTTTTTGTTATCTCATGAATTGATGCAGGAAACATTGGCAGTATGGTCAGTCTGCACATGCCCAGTGTATTCATCTGTTGCTAGTTTTTTGTTTCTGAGGACTCTTTTGGTCATCATCTATTAATTACATTTATTCATCTGTTCATGTTGTATTCCATCACATGTAATCAAATTTTTCACCTTCTGTTCTTTTGTTGTTGTTTTGTTTTTTTGCAATGTTTTTTAAAGGTTTTTCTGATTTTCCTCTATTTCCACTTGGGTTCTGATTTTTGCTAAAATTGAGAATATACCTTAAACCAGCCAGGTAGAAGCACTCTTACTGTTTATCAGGGCTGTTCCACTTAAAAGATTCCTTCAAACCTTTGAAGTATTACTGCTTTTGAAGGAGATGCACTCTGCCTCCATTCTCCTTCAGTGAAACACTTGTTTCTTATATAAGTTGGCCTTAAAATTAAGTGACATTTGCAGCATTTGGATCAATCACATTAGATAAAAACGTGTTTACAGTCAGTTGTGTGTCGTGGTCTGTTTAACTTCATGAATATTGTTTAATGGGCCGTTACAGAGCTATCTGTGAATAATTTATTTCTTAACTGCTTTGCTGCTTCTGTTATTACTGTAGAGATTTCAGAGCGAATTGTTGATAATGAGTTATATTTTAATGGTGATCATAATAAACTCGGAGAAGAACAAAACACTGCAGCGGCTTTACTGTGCATGCCAAAGCCTCCTCAGCCCAGACTGCAGGTCCCTGACCTTCTATGGTCATGTTATTGTGAAATTGTTGACTCTACTGTAAATGGTGACACTTAAATCACATTATTGCAGACACACAGTTTGTCTGACTATGCAATATGAAGATTCAGTAAGCCACACACCCGACAACCTGCTTTACCGTTTTATTCAATGTTTGTGTTTGCAGTGTCAAGCGTCCAGTTTGGGCATTTGGAGTCGAATGTGACACTGGTGTGCGGGAAGTCGCAAACCAGGTAAGGACAGAGAAATACTGTTAGGGTTTAGTGTCTCTGTTTCATTCTCTTCCAGCAGATGTTTACTTCTTTTATTTTGTAGTAATCTGCTATTTTAAGACACAGTGGCACCAAGAGATATCCATTATTTAACAAGGTTGCAGAGAACATCCATGTTTATAATAGATGATCAGCATCTGGTGCAGTGCCCAGTGGTGTAAGTGGTGATCTGGACAGAATGCCACCTACAGTCTGATGTCTGAACTGTGGAAATACAGTTTTACCACAGCTGTTACTTTTAAGTAGGCATGTAATGAATGAATGTCATTGTAAATAGAGCTGATGTAATATTGAAGTTTGAGATCAGGTTGTCATAGAAATAACTTTGAGATTCTATTTCCTGTTAACATGATGCCACTTAATTCTAATAAAAGTATAATTATGAACATTTGCATAATAAATAAGACAAGCCATTTATTGGCATGGAATTCAGAAAGGCAAAAATTATTTTAGTTCTGTATTTTGGTTTGGATTTGATTAATATTGAACGTAGATGATACAGTATGACAAGACTAAAATATAGAGACCATTACTGAAATATTCAACTAAAATAAAGTATGAACTACAGACAAAATTGGTAATAATTTAACAAGTAAACGATGTTAATGTAATATAACATGATATGATAATATAATACTTCTTGAAATGTTTATCCAAGGTACAAAGTCAAGGTAACCCTCCCGCAGTCTTTGTCGAGCAGAAATCACCCGTGGTTTTGTATATTCTTACACTCTCCCTCTGTCCTCGTCGGGTTGGACTGACCCTCCGGATCCCAAATTCGTGTATAAACTACCCTCCCACTGCTCTTGTCAGTGACAGCGACAACCATGGGCCCAAGCAAGCGGAAGAGGTGTCAGATCTGTCCCTCAAAAAAGGACCGTAAAACACATAACGCATGACACTGATATCAGAAATACGTCTGCAAAGCCCAGTTATTTGCATACTGGCCTGCTTGTGCTGACCAGGTGTTCAGTGACTAAACTCATTTTAGGGGGGGGACATTTTGACGACACTAACCCAAAAAGGCACCGAGGACATGGGAGAGAGAGATGGGTGACAGAGTAATAAGCACAATACAGAGGCAGCTTAAGGGTTAAATTACTGCAGCGCTACCAGTAACTCGTCAAACAATGTGGAAATAACAATAAAATATATAAAATATACTGCTTCTGTTACTTCATCTAAGTGGTCTTACTAGAGCCCGACCAAGATGGGGTTTTTGGGGCAGATGCCGATACATATATTGGGGGCTAAAAAAAAAAAAAGATATTTGATATATTGGCTGATATGGAGTAAGAACATTGGAATACATAGAGTATAATAGTCTTATATTAGATAATGGTGGACATGTGGATGAACAGTTGCATCTTTGTTTATCTCGCAAAGATAATTTACACAACTTTAAAACACTGTATAATAGTCTTTTATTAGACTACTATGTGACCTGTGGTTCCCCACAGGTTGTAGATGTGGTAGTTTTTATGCTGGGGAGAGCAGACCTTTGGGAAAAGATGCAAGTAGTGACATAAAAATTGTTTGGTAAATCATTCTTTAAAATGTACGTGACTATTAATATACACTATTAACACCTAAGTAAGCACGCTTGCAGAATGAAATTGTGAGGTACACAGAAAGTGCATGGATAAGGGCGGGGGGGTTGTTTGTACAACGGGGGGATTGCAGTCTGTGATTGTCAAAGTGAAAGTCAAACTGAACACACTTTACTAGTCCTCTAACTCTCCGGGCAGCACAGACACTAGTTCTTACACTATTGAATAGAGACATTTGTCATGATAATGTAAAATACAGTTAATAAAATTTAAAATTCTGGTGATTATGTAATAATTGTAACTTCATAGTTCCCTAAATCTCAATGTACAGTTCCAATAAAACAATGATCCAGGGGTTTCCAACCAGCAGCTCACTGAAAGAATATGTGAGTTTAATAAAAGGAAATTATGTACAAAACCTGTTTACATTTAATTCTACTCTTCTCTTACACAAAAGGCTGTTGTGTTATTTGTAAGTCAGTGATGCTATAACATTGACAGTGCCAGCAAGATCACACAAGAGTTGACAAAAAACAGGCAAATAAATGCAAAATCCTGTAGGGGTTCTCAAGGAGTGAAAAAGTATAATGTCATTGACTTGTGTATCCTGTTTATTGTATGAATATATTCATTGATAAAAGGTGCAACACAGATTAAAATTTCACAGTAACTTTTCATAGGACATTCCTGCTCTGCTCAAGACATGGTGATACAGAATGTGTTTAAGTGTTAACATTGTACAATTTTATTCAAAAGAAGCTGGTTTGAGATCAATAAATGTTACTGGTATAATATGAGTACCTCTGATTAAAGCAATTTATGTTCATGTGAAAGTAGGTTTATTGTATGTAAGAGTTTAGATGATATTTGACATTAAAAACTGTATAGCTCACTTTTTTATGGTTGTTGTATCACTTGATAAAATAAATATTGAATCAAAAAGACACACAAACATATTTATCATATACCTAAACCCATTTATATTAAATGACAGTATGTGTCTTAGGATACAGTTGTCTTTAAACACAATTACAGATGTTTAATTATGACCAAAGTATTATTGTAACAGATTTGAGGCAATATAGTCAGTTAAAGCAGACACTAGGAGTACAAAGGTCCAAAATGGTGAAGGTGTGGCTCTGTTGAAGCACACTGATGTAACCACAGAACAAAAACTAGTTTAATTTCTTGTCGTCTCATAGTAGAGACTAAAATTAGAGGAAAACAGTGAAGTGATGGTGCTTCTTGGCTACTGACTACTGTTTTTCCCTCCAAATTGTGGAAAAGTTGTTTGGCTGCATGATTCTGTGTGTGCAATGGAATAATATATTGACTTTAACTTGTTGACAATCTGAAGTCTTTGGTTAAATCATAATAAATGACCTCCACCTTGTTCCCTTACCAGGACACCAGTGGTGTGGCATCTCAACCACAGCTCGGCATTGCCATGGCACCAAGTAACCTCAGATGGGAGCCTGGTACTGCTACAAGTGGACCACTCAGCACAGGGCGACTACAGCTGCTATGACAACCAGGGGCTCCTCGTCCATTCCATAAAACTCAAGCTGGGCTGTAAGTGTTGTTGTGCCTTGTCCAGGCTCATGGCGCCTAATCTAGATGTTGTTACATTTTAACAATGTAACGATCCTCCTCTTCTGGGACTCAAGTTTTAAAACATTAGTCCAAGTTTCCGCCTCAACATTTTAGTTAATCTCCATCATAATTTTGTTTGTTTTTTGGGGGGGTACTTTAGCATAAAAGAAGTTTCACTTTCTCATGACTCTTAACATCACTTCTATCCTGATTTGTGCTGTGATGAACAAGATGTTTCTATAAACATGAAAAAAAGCTGTACCTCGTCTCATTTTAACAAGATATTTTATTTGAACTGTCATAGCCAGAATAGCACTTCTGATCCTGAGAGGAAGCTAGACTTATCGGCTATTCCATAGACAGAGTTTTCCACTTCCTGTGACTGTCTTACACAGGAAATAGACTTCCTTTTAGGGGACAGGGTACCAAGTACTAAAGGGAGTTTTCCATTATACTTGCCAAACCTCCCCTAAAAATATTTTTGTTCAAGATAGGGCCACGAGTACATGGAACTGAGCAGGATAAGGCAACAAATGATAAAAAATATTAAAACTCCTGAAAATGTCATTTAAAAAATAAATAAATAAAAGGAGAGAAATCACTCCCCACTTCCCCTCCCTCTGTCCTGAAAGTGAACTCACTGCTCTGACTCCTGTTTCCAAGATCCCCCTGGGCTGCTGAGCATTTCCTGTCAAGTGCCCAATCACACACATGTTCGCTGCTCCTGGGTGGAATCTGTTAAGACCTTCCTGCCAGCCGCATACAACGCCTCCTTCAGGTAAACACACGTTACTACAGCCCAAAGTTACAGTGACCTCTGCCTCCATTCTTATTTACTTTAATTATTTTAACACAACATAGCTAATGTAAAGCATGGACATACTGTATTTGTCATTTTGTTGTGTTTTAAGGGACGGTCGAGAGTGGAGGCCATGCATCGTAGACGCCACCCACAGGCACTGTGACATAGATCACCCAGCCTTCTGGCAGACCACCCATGTCCTGAGAATCACTGAGACCAATGTCCTTGGCTCCCAGACAACAGTGGTGCTCTTAACATTACATGAACTATGTAAGCTGGAAGCAGTTTTTTGTTTTTGTTTATTATAATATGATATGGTTGGTAAATGATCCACAGTAATTGTGTTTTGTATTTGTAGGTAAGTTTCAAATCCCTCAGAGTGTGAATGGGGTTTCATACAGTTGGAAATGATTAAGGATGGGATAAAATGTCAATGTGGAAATATATTGTTTTGTGCTTTTTTAAAACATGCAGGTAGTTTGACTCAACAAAAGACCTGTTCAGACCTGGCATTAGCATCCGTCCTGACAAATCCAATGCCAAAAACTCTAATGCGAAGTCTGACACATGGAGGATATATTCAGATCCGATCAGTAGTGGTATATTGTCTCCAGTCTGAACAGTAGTGTGTCAGATTGACAGACACTGGGCTGACACTGACCATGTAGCTTGCAAAAGAGATATCTGAAAAAGCCAACAAAAAACATTTCTGATGCTTCGTATGTGTGAAACTACGTGCATGGACTTTCCTGAACGATGCTCCGCCTGTACTATTTCTTGTTCATGGTGAGGAGATGGAGGATCCAGAGTTCGCATAATCTGATATCTACAAAAAAGTAGATTAAGTGCTTGAAAATTCAACTCTGATACAGCAAATGCAATAGTTTAAAGTGTATGGTTTGATTCCCAGCATCTATTCATGCAGTAAATGTGGGGGGTGCACACTGGCCAAGCAGCACAGTGGTCAAAATTCTTAAAGAAACAATACAATTCCACCCTATTCAACTTGAAAACCTGATCACTTCCAGCTGAACAGTTGAGTTCAGGTTAATGTAAGGTCTGAATAGTCACCAATTCTCAGATTGATAGTATACATGGACATGGAAGAAGGGACTCAGTGTATATGATTAAAATTGGCACTAAGCTAAGACTCTGTTCTTTTTGTACAGTGTTTAACGTTATATTTTGGGAAGTTGAGATCACAGTATAATCAATGAACCCATAATTCCTGCTTTTCGCCTCTTTCAGGGTATAATTCGTCCATTATACAGACATCGTGTTGTCATAGATGACTGTCTTGAAGAGTCACTTTTGAATTCTATCTTTTTAATATTTTTTCTGTATTTTTTTTTACACTAGACGTAATTTAAAATTCAGTTATATTATTAGTTTCACCTTATTTTGAGCAACAAAGCCAGAGAAACTCGGGCATTTATGTCTTTACACTATCAAATCATCTCAAATAATAAAACTTGGCAAACTGAATTGTTTTTACCATTTACAGTCAATATTACAAAGCTAACAAATATTGTAAGACGCATATGAAGAAGCAGGAGATGGTACCAGCTCATGCCTGTTACAAAAGAACAACAAACAAAACATCCTGTCATCTAATGTCAGGAGGCTGCTTGTGACTGCGTCCTTTTGGTCCTCATTTAATGACCTCAGTTATCTTGTTTTGCTGCCTCTCAGTCTGTTTGTTTGACATTAATCTCATGTCATTTACAGCATCCATCTTCAAAGCAGCTGGTGTACTTATTGGATATATCTAATTGTTCTGGTCGACCTCCACTTCTGTTTTTTTTTTTTTTTTTTCCCACACGTGTGTGAAAAGACTGTGAAGATGTTGAGGGTTTCAGATGAAAAGAAAGAACAAATGAGCTTTTTGATCCAGAACATTGATATATTCATAAAAGCTTCAATGAAAGCTCAGTTTCAAGTGTTTTCATTGACTTCAGCTACATTCATGACAAAATAGTGAAATGGTCAAAGTGCATGTCATTACTTACTGTTGCTGTATTTAGTATATTAAAGCTGTGTGTTTTATTCTGTTTCAGTAGTGTTAGTACCTGTGGATAAATGTCTTTGTTTCCTTTGTCTCTCCCTGCAGTAAAACCAGAACCTCCACAGGCAGTGTCCGTGAGCGCATTAGAAGGATATCCCAAAAAGCTGAAAGTCTCCTGGGACTTTCCATCGTCTTGGCCTCAGCACGAGGCATTTCCCCTCATGTTTCACATCAGATACAGGCCTCTGGGATCCATATACTGGTCAGAGGTTCGTATAAGGCCACAAATTTGCCCCAGATCTTTTTTATACTTATAATTTATAGTGTTTGCTCTTGTACTCTATTTTTATTGTGTGCCATGCTGCAGTTACACTGTAATTTCCAAGTTTGGGAAAAATGAAATCTATCTCTCGATCTAATGTTCTATCTTTTGTTCTGTTGTTATTGTTCTATCTGTTTTAATCTAGTGATTAAAAGGTTTGTGTGTGATCATGTAGATGAGCAGAAAAGAGGCACTCGACAAACTACAGTATGAGCAAATGCAAGGATTGTCACAGGACACCTGACCCAAGTCTTCCACATAGAAGTGGCTGGTATTTTGGGTGTGCAATCGTTGTTAATGGATTTGATTAATGACTACAAATACCTTGCCCCCAACAAGAACAACAAAAAACAGACTCCATCACATGCAAGTACATAGATTTTTTAAACTCTGTGCATCAAATAAAACCCATAGGCTGTGATCTACTTACATTAAAGAAAAATCTTCACTTCTTTTAAAAACTGAAGACACGATTTATATGTACAGTATTTATTTAAAAGGGAAAAAAGACAACAGACTGAAAAAAGTAGCATCACGATAGCGATGATTTCGATCCCATTTGTTACTTTTTGTTCTATAAAGGTGTCTTTCATGAGCTTATCATGAAAATGAGCATGATCATTAAACCACAATGACTATATAAAATAAAGACAGCTCGTAAGAAAATATCATATATATTGAACATCACTGGTGTTGTGTGTAAATCATTGCTTGTGGTTTTGTGGCTGATAATTTAAAACAGAGACACTTTTGTAGTTAAGTTCAATACAATAATCAATAGCACATTGTTTAGGCATTAAAATTGTAGTTGGATTTGACATGTGCTAGATAACAGCTCATTAAACCGAAGTCTTCTTTCAACATGTTCTCAGTGGCATATTTTGGTGGGTAAATGTGAGTCAGGCCAAAAACAATAAAACCAAAAAAATGTTGACAAGGCAGTTCCACTGAGCTGCTGTCTTATTTATTTAAACCTTTCCTTCATATGATTCCACCAGCTGTTCTTCCTGTTCACTGCTGCGCTCTCTCTGTCTCTCATCCAGATCTTCTCCGAGGACACATCAGTCCTGATATTCGACGCCCTGGCTGGTCACGACCACCAGGTTCAGGTCCGAGCCCGGGACGAAGTGAACTCGGAGAGCCATTGGAGCGAATGGAGTAACCTGGTTTTTGCCCATCCTTGGGAAGGTCAGCAGAGAAATTTCCAAAATCAGAATCTATTCACCATGATATTCAGTCACAATAATGTTATTTACAGTACACAATAATAGAGAAAGCTGCAGCCATCCCAGAATGCTCTGCTAACCCTCAAACAGCGTGTAAGAAAAATGGCCTTAAACTGATGCAGAATTTTTTGAGCTGTGAACAAAATTCTATGACTCAATTATAGTGAGATGGATTAGTACAGGTGATAATGCACTTTTTTTTTTTTTTTTGCATCACTTCCAGTCTGAAAATCTTTTTGAGCCTTCACACCTCAATGAAAGTTGTACATTCAGTATTGATTTAGTATAATTCATAGATTATTATTATCAATTCACTAGATGCACAGGACAAAAATTGAGATGCTGTTTCTTTCTCACCTTTACATCACCAAAAAAGAGATATCAGAATTAGAATAAATAGGTGGTGTAAAGATTAAACTATAATAGAATATAAAGTGTATATATAAAAATCTATTTATAACAGCAGCGGTAGTGCAATCAGTAATGGTGAGGAGGTGAATAATGTATCAGAACAGCAGCAGATGTAACTGTAAATCTACACCATGAAATTTGTTTTAAAAAAATCAATCTTACTGCCTCTAATCACTAGTGTTCAGACCACGTGTCTTTCATTCACATTCTGCTTAACATTTTCATGCATTTTCTAACATGTAAAAAATGTTTGTGACCTACCTTATTCTGAACTGTGGATATTCTATATCCCCATAGAGAAGGCAAGTGACAGAACCACACATACAGTATTAAATACTTTTGAGAGATTTCGGAATATTTCAGCCATCTTTAAAATGCTTTAGTATAATGTGGTTTCTCCCAGAGTAGATGGTTCATACAGCATGAAAGTCCCACCCTTTGTAGTTGTACCCTATAGAACTTGTTTCAGAAAAGTCTGTTACCATAGAGTAACAGTCATTGGTAACAAACAAGTAATATTTTGATCCTGTTTGACTTGTACATCATTTGCGCATAAATTTGTCATTTTAATAGATAATTTTACAAGTCGAGTAAGTGTCGTTTTGTGATTAAAATGTTGAAGAATCAAACGATGAATATATGTAAATATAAAGAGCACACAATTGAAAATCATTGTAACCATCTCTGTCCATGAGCTGTTCAGAGTCTGTAGATGTCTCTGCAGCTTCAACATGACCAGACTGTAGTAGCACTGTTCATATTTTAAAGTTAAATCCTGTGGGATACAGTGGAAGGGGCGATGCTTAAGTACTCTATTTCTGTTCAGACTACAAGACAGTGTGGACAAATCCATCCCAGACCACCAACTCTAAATGTATCCTTAGTGATCAGACAAAAGCATCCTGATGGTCCAGGTTTTGCATTAAAGGGTATCTGTAGTGAATTTTCATTGCTAGCTGTTTCAGAAGATCATGTGTAATACTAGCGGGCCCATCAGGTAACTTGCGTTATAGCCCATTGTCATGGATGCGTGAGTACTAAGTTACTGCTCCGTCAGTCAATCATAGTCAGACATGTTGCCTCCTTCACGGGCTGTTCCAGGATCAGTAGTGATGCGGACTCATTGTATTGTCTGATTACCTGGGTTGTGGTGGACTTGTCACTGACGCCGTGCAGCAGACACCAGTCTAACATGACACATTATTGGCCAGTCCTACGTCGCATCTCTGGGTCAGTGGTGGAGTGCAAAGCTTACTGCTGCACAAACAAGTGTGAACATATGCTTTAAACTCAACCTCGCTCACTGACTGCTGTTTGTTTACTCACACTGCATCACCAGGAAGCACCGCGGGTACAGTATGTCACTTCTAGGTGGCAATGGCTGCTCCCCATAAGTTCTGTCCATGCACGTAATTCATGCAATAAAAAGGTCCAGTGTGGTGCATTTATGGCGATTGTTTTTTTTTTTTTTTTTTTAACTGAATTTGAATCTTTTATAAGTAATACACAAAGCACAATTAATGTCATAACCATAACTAGTACTGGTACCCTTTAAGGTCAAATTTGCTAAGACAGATGTTATTGCCTGCTGTGAACCAGGCCTTAGTGAACGGAAAAGGCTGCCATTTAATTATATTAGAATATTTAAGTGAGGTCCATTTCTTGAGTGGTCATAAAAATTCTCTTACTGGACCCTTGAAAAGTCACTCACGAATGAAAGTTTGTGGGAAGCGATTGAAAATTATCTTTCCACAGTTACCAAGGTATTTCGATGAATTTTTCCTTTCTGTTCTTACGTTTTTCCTTGAAATATAACATTAACAGGGCCAAATTCTCTTACATTATGCTTGTTTGTATTTGAATACACACCATACACAACAAATCAAATAACATAAAGAACAAAAACCACTGACTAACAAGTATGTCACACCAAACCTCATGCTTTGTTCTTACTGTTGTGCCATTTATGTGATTTCTTACAGCCGACACCACCCACGGACCTGCAGGAGATGAGGAGTCACAAGAAATTCCAGTTATTATTTTTCCTCCCAGCACAAACCCGGAAACCTCAACAGCAAAATCACACAGTAAGTACGGTCTTTTGGAGTACAAGTAAAGGTGTAAAGTCTGTTTTCAAGTAACTCAGGGTAGAAGTCAACCTGTTATTATCACTACTGTTGCTCAATTGAAATGGATCAGAGTCACTGGTAAAACTTGCTTCAATGAAGTCCAAAACTGATCCATTTCTTACTATGTGGTACTGAATTGTCTTGACTCAGCCCTTTTGCATTTCCATTATGGAGAAGAACCTGGAATCTGGTACCCGGTACTATTTTTTTTTTTTTTTTTTTTTGGTGTCTGCTTGGCTGAGGTTCCAAAATGGGGGAAGAGATACTAGAGCGCGACGTGTAAACACTGCAGACCTCTGATTGGTCAGAGAGATGTCATTACGTCATCAATGTGCAAAGTTTATAGTAAATATACCAGTAGACCGGCAGCCCACAAAACTACACCATTGCTAGTTGAGGAGGTTCAGACATTTCTGTCCTTGGTGGCTAATGAAAAAATTCAACATGATCTTGACGGGGCAACAAGCAACGACTGAGTTTATCAGCAACTCTGAGCAGACATCACCGAAGTTACACACCACGTTGCTATGACATCCAAGTATTCTAAAGCTAGTAGTATCCTGTAACGATCTGCAGGAATAGTACCTTGTACCCAAGTGGAGTCGAGTCAGTTCCATGTAGTGGAAATGCAGCATATTACCTATTTTGTAGCGAATATATTAACACCACCAACTTAATGCATCTTCAAACATGTTAGATTATTGCTTTCTCCTCTGTTGAGCTGATGTGAAACTTATCTTAGCATCACCCGTTTTTAAACCGCAAACATTTTTTACTTGGCACCTTTTTTGGCAGGAAAAAGATGCATCTTCAGTTATTAATGTGGCAAAAACATCTGACAAGGCATTATTTACTGTTATTATAGCTGAGATAGAAACAGTGCCAGTACCTTGTATATGGCATCATCACCAAATTATATATAATTGCAGTAAATTGCACCTGCAGGGTATTATGTTGTTTTTTTAACAGCTTGCACACTGGATGAAAAGTTAAGTGCATATCAACTCACTCGATACAGAGGCTAAAACAAGAAAAAAAAAAACCTTCTGAGCCTGTAAAATATACACATCCATGATGTACACAACAAGTATGCACTTGTAAACATGCACACACCCACTCTCAGTATATACAAGGGAGATTAATGCGCACAGTTTTGGCAACAGAATAAAGTGCTGCTGGGAACCAGATGTCTTCTTAGTGTGTGAGTGTTCACACATTTGGGTTGGCCTTTCCAGATGTGTACACAAATCATTTGGTGAATCTGTAAATGAAATCTGCGTTTGTGCTTTTTATTAATGAGTATCTGTGCTCTGTTTTGCTTTGTTTCAGACTTCAAACCCATGAGTTTTCTCTGGTTTCTGAGTCTGAAAGAAGCTTGTTTACTCCTCGCAGAATGATAAATACATGTTTCTGTGAAAACCATAATGGCATATTTAAAATTAACTTCTCACCAAAGAGCAATTAAGTCAGAGAACACACACATTCCATGTTTTTTTTCCCCTCATTTTTCTTCCACACACATGATGATGAATCAAGTATATGAAATATGAAAATACTATGTTTTTGACAATAAATAACAGAGATTTGTGTTTGATTTAACTTTGTCTCGCTGTCTGTATCCTGTCATTCATTGTTGGTTCTTAACTTTTGTTTCTTGACCCAACACACATCTGTTAAACTTTATTTTTTCCAGTCTTCATCTCCACTCTGCTATCATGCATCTGTTCCTTCTTATTTTCTCAGTATCTCTAGTGCTTTTTCCATCTACAATACATCTTATAATAGGTTAAATTTTGTCTTGACTGTCTTTCTCCACATCTTCCACCCCGGTGTGTTTTGTTAATCTTCCCTGTTTGTTTTTTTTTTTCCTTCCTGACTTGTCCAATACAGATCCTGCATTTGAGGAAGAAGGTAATTTGGGTTTGGTGATTCTGCTGGTTTTGTTCTCTGTGGTCATCCTCACCACCGTCCTTTCCCTCATCTTTGTCGTGTGGTAAGACTCGCACACTTGTTTGCATCACACTCAGTACAAGCACACACACGTGTCCCACATCCACAAGCCACAGCTTTTCAGTGTCTTTTTTTCCTCCTTAATTTTTCAGATTGTTTTGTTCTTATTTCACAAATACTGAATGAAAGTCACTTTTTTTTATTTTACATCTTCTTACTGATGGTTGTTGTTGTTCCCAGGGTGAGGCAGAGGCGACGCAATCATGTGACCAAACAGGAACTCACCTCCATGGTCAAGATGAAGTCCATGCCAATCTAATGTGAGAAATAAACCAATACAGTTTAAAGAGGTTCTGTATTTTACTGTTATTCCAAACTCTCAACAGGAGGGAAAATTCACATACAAGAACACACACAGGATCAAAACCACCAGTGACTCAACACTAAGTATACAGAGACTGTATTACTGAATAAAATATAAAACTAACTTTTTACACACATTTGTATTGTGCTGAATCTACTGATAGTTTACATTATAGCTCTGTTAGCGTAGCTGTGGTTTTAGACACCAAAGAGCCGCTGTAAAAACACAAATCACCTCTGTTTTCTGTAGGTTTGGGTTATCAATAGCTGCACTAAATATCTGTTTAGAATTGAACAAGGTCAGAGCTGTCACAGTTTAGTCTAGATCAGCAATTTGCAGTTTAGGAAAGATAATAATATCCCATAACAAGTGGTGCCAGGCACAACAAATCCCGCCTCTTGCACGTATTGTAGCTTACTTTAGCATAGAACCAGCTGTTGTCAGCTTGTCAATTGCCTCTATAGTGTGCCAAGTTTGAAGTAAATAGAAATAAAATGTATGTTTTTGTAGACATTTCAAATGTCTCCAATTATAAGTAAATGAGAGGGAAAAAAAAGATTCAAAAAATTCGTAAGAATTTTAACTTCAAAATATAATCAGATCTGTTCTGGGCCACTGGCAATCTATAAACCCAGGTTGGTATGAATTCAACCAACAATTTTGCTGCTAGAGTGTAAATAAAGAACCAAACCAAAAACAAGACCTTCTTAAACTTCACAATCAAACTCATCTGTGTAGAAATGCTGTAATTTCAGTATCAAATTCCATTCTTTTCATTTATATTTGTGTCCACTGGAGAAAACAACAACAGAGCATCAGATTTGATCGGTTTGTTTTTTTCACTGACCTTCTGATTCTCTGGACCTCATGGTGTAGATAGAATACTTAGGGTATTCTAACTCTCCTTTCTATCACTCTCTCTCTCCTTTTCTCCTCCTTTACCCTCTTTCTTTTACGCCAACTGGTCAAGGCAGACGGCTGTCCTCCAGGAGTCAGGGTCTGCTCGAGGTTTCTGCCTGTTAAAAGGAAGTTTTTCCTCGCCGCTGTCACCAGTTACAAGTGTTTACTCCTGGAGGATTCTGTTGGGTTTCTGCAAACTGGCTTCAGAGTCTGGTTTCCACTGGCTCCATATGTAAAGTGTCATGAGATAACTCTTGTTATGATTTGGTGCTATATAAATAAAATTTGATTTGATGGTGTTAGTTTTCGTCACCATAGGAGACCATCAGAGTGACTCTGTCCTCCCTCTAGTGGTCAGATAAATCCCTCAGACTGTCAGTGTAAATACATTCACTTCATATCTCTACAATCTAGTACATTGGCAGCTTTGGCGGAACTTCATCACTCCTCATTCTAAACACTAATTATATATAGTTTTTTAAAAAATATTTGAAGTAGAAATACTACATGTAACCCCTTTAAGGTCATTTTGTCATGTGTTTAATGAGTTTTCATACAGCCACAGGCAGTTTTTTTTAATCTTATTTGGCATATAGATGAGAATGTCATGATGATTAACAGCTTCTGCAGCAAAGAAAGTTAACATCCTAATACTTGTTGCTTATAAAAGTGCCACAAAATGGCTCAAATGCAAGCAAAGCAAAGGAGAGTAGATTAGCAAAGTTTTCCTTTAGCAAAAACTAAATGGGTGAAACTTTGCTATAAACAAAGCCGAGAAAAGCCTTTAGAAATCCAGCCAAGTTGTGATTATAAGCCTGACATACGCAAAAACACACAGATTATAACCCTCTTACTATTCCTGCATATCTCTTATCCAGCTCTGTTATTTAAAAACTGTCTCCAAGGCAGTGCTTAATTACAATATGATTTATACATGTTGTTTAACGTTCCTTTTTCCCCTTTACTCACAGCTTGTCTCACCAACTCATTTTCTATTTGTCGTGTCAGGTTGATTCCAAGCATCTTCTCCACGACGGCCCGTTCTAGGGCTCTTCCTGAGGGTCAGCCCCTGACTTTGCCACTGCACCGAGCTGAAGGTCCGAGTTCAGCTACATCACCCACAATGCATCAGTCAGACTCTACCCAGAATCCACGGTGAGAGGGATGAACCCATACACAGAGCTTTGCAGAGCAGGGTAAAGTTTGTGTTTTGCAAACGCACATGCACAGGATTTTCCTGGACATATTGAATGAACCTATCCAGTTACACTACCCATCATGCATCTGCTGGCACCACCCTGCCTTCGTGTCCTCGGAGACGAGGAAACACAGACTCTAATTTGTTACTTTTTGGGAGCTCCTTTCAGTTGGAGACGACCCTGCACCAGGACATCTGAGTTTACTCACAACCAATGCTGCTTCAGGTGGAATGACTCCTTTTATGTCTTTTTTTTTTTTTTTTGGAGAGGGGTGACTTGGATTTGATTTTAACATTGGAAGTTTTTGGGCTACATGTAAGGACCAGTTGTGCAGCTGCCAAACAGGAGTAAGTGGAAGATTTTTATTCGGACATCGATCTTCACTCAACCCGAACTCCTCAAGGTCTTTTTTTTTTTTTTTTTTTTTAAATTTGTTGTGAGAACGAAAGAGATTATTATGCGTCTGTTATGACATCGACTGACCGACCGACTCAATGCTGTGAAGGAATCATACCTTTTGCCAGTCTCTCTGTGTGTCTGATGCCAAAGCAGCAACTATCGGGCATTACGGTTTAGCTGGGGGGCAGGAAGTGGCTCGAATGGACTCGGGTGGGTGGGTTGGGTTATATTGACTTTACTTCATTTATGACACGTGCTTTTATGTTGCATGTTATGCTTGTTTTGTTGTCTTCTAGTGCAAGCCTTTTTGGCCATACCTCCATCAGTCCATCCATACACTGTTGTCGAATGTGAGACACACAGGGGGAAGAAAAAGAGAGATAGAGATAACAAAAGATATACTGGCCTTTCACACACCACCAGCATCATCACACCGTGTAGATCTCAGTGACAAAAACAAAAAAACCAAACTATAACTCAGTTGTCAGGTGTGATTAAAAGTTTGTGTTTATTGCAGATTAAACAGTGTTTCCCCTTCAGGGATCATCAAACCCAGCCTAATTAAATCAAATCCAGCCCAATTTTTCTCATTTTTTCATGTTGTTGGGTGTCAAATTAGAATAGTCTCATAAAACTTGGATGGTTTTGAGATCAGGATTTACCATCTGTGGCTTATATTTACTCACACAGTTTACACTTGTTATCACTGTAGGATTAAAAGGTCGTGTCATGATCTGACAAACCAAAATGGACTGAATTTTTAAGTCAGATGTCATATGAAATATATAATGAAATGAAAATACTATTTACTTAAATGGTGATTTTTTTTTTTTTTTTTTTTTTAAATGTCAACATTCTTGCAGAAAAGAAGGTATTGGTCAAACAATTCATGGATTAATTGGTAAATCATTTCACTTCAGTCTTTAGTTTCTGTTTTAACATGATCAAAGATGCTGGGTTTGATGTGTTAACAAGAAAAAATATATGTATTTTTGACAACATTTATGGGGATTAGAGATCAGTTACAAAACACTGTAAAATGTTACTGATAATGTTACAGGCTTTTATAGGCTTAGAAAAAAAAATGCAGATTGATTTTATTTAGGAATGTATTTGGGGACAAAACGTGGCAGAAAAATATTAATATAATAATAAAAAAAAAAAAACAGCTCTTATGAGTGAGTCTTGCAGAAATCAGGTCAGCTGAACTCTGACCTGAGTCGCCACATTTCAAGCGTCTCTTAAACAGCACTACTGTAGGTTTAGTTTCAATATGGATGAAGTGGATACAGAAAAGCGCAAATATATATTCTCGTGTCAATATTTCAATGCCACGTGAACATATTTACAAGTGAAGCTCACTTCTAAAGTTTGACATGTGGGTGAGTGAGATGCAGAACTCAGTGCTCCCTCAGAAAGGAAGCAAACAGTAAAGTATGGATGGAAATGTACAGTAGCACGTGTTAATGTGCACGAGAACAGAAGATGGAGAGACAGTCCACATCAGTAGGATAAAAATAAAGACATTTTTTATACTGGCATTCAATCATGAGCACTAAGCTTTGACAATCACACAGATTCAGATTCAGTTGGTTGTGTTTACACTGCATCTCAACACAATTCCAGATACATGGCAGTAATTTAATGACTAGTAAAATGAGTCATCAGTGCGAACATTTACATGCACACTAATATTCTACTATTATTCTGAATGACAATATTTGACAAGTGTAAAAATGACACAGCTTTTTTTTCCTTCCCCCAAATGGAGCAATTTCCACATAAAACATGAGGAATATGTCGATAAATATCATCAAGATATTAAGATGAAGGTCTCAATTCCATTTGAACACAGAAAACGGGTAAATAGCGATGATAAAAACACTTAATTCTAGAAACAACATGAAAATCTAACAAGCAGAATTACAAAGATATTACATTCAGAACATAGGCAATCAATAAAAGATTTAAAACCAATGAAATATGAATATTTAAATGAACTAAAATAAGAACAATTATTGGTAAAATATGGAGAAATGAAAATGCAAATGTGTCATTTTTTTTACTTGTTCTGCTTCTGTTCTTGTTAAAGCAGCACAATGAGTATACGTTGATTTTCCAAGATCAGTGAAAACAGGTGGTTCTTCTATCATTCAGTCATTTAGCAGGTTTTATAGGAGCCCGTATTAAAAGAGAGGAAAAACCACAACGAATGAAAACAATAAGATCAGTTTTTTCAGTTACAACTGGATACTACATGAACTAAAGATGAAGTATAACTCAAAAATACTGCAATATATGCCATATATGACCAGATAAACATTTCACATGTTATATATAATACAGAAAAAAGAGAAATTGGTTTAAAAATAAATAAATAAATAGTTTGCTTTTTAAGTTTCAGCTGATCTTAGGGCAATAATCGATTTGCCAACTTAGTTACTTGCCATTATTTTTCTCAAAAGTCTCCAGTAAAGATGAACGCTCCAAAGAAAAGTCCACATTTTTCATCAAAAAGGGAAATGGGGACTTCTGATTATTAAAATAATAATAATAAAAAAAAAAAAAAAAGAAATGGGATGTCAACATGTTTTAGATGTAAGCAGGTATTGATGTATTTGAAACAAAAGGGGTGGGCTGAGTTCACACAGAGTAACTTCCACAAATGGAAAACTGTGAAAAACCCCATTTTATTTATTCATTTTTTGTCAGCATTGTGTACATGTGAAATAACAAGATAGACTTTAATCACATACATTTGGTCACATAATGATTAAAAAGGAAAATATCATCAGAAATTGATTGATGAACAGATGAAAATATAAAGGAAAATTCAGGTAGGGTAGAGCATCAGTGGGCCTTAATGAGAACATGGTCTTTTTCAGAATATGAACGACAACCAGGATATTTTGTGCATGTAAATGTCGTCTATGTAACTGAGACGAACACAAACAGGGTGATAAACTGGATTCCCGCTTGCTCTAGTTGTTTCATCGGCTGAATCCAGTGCTTTAACATATGAAAAGACTCTTCATACCTCTGGTTTATCTGATCCAGTCCTGATGTTCGCACAACAAACCTTGTGTCCCGGATAATGGACAGCTCTGCTCCACAGGGGAGATGAACTCTCTCTCTCTCTCTCTCTCTCTCTCTCTCTCTCTCTCTCTCTCTCTCTCTCTCTCTCCTTTCTTTCTTTCAATCCAAAGCTGTGTAGTTATCAACAGATTCATTAATTCATTGATTGACTGACTGTGTAGTTTGTATCAGAAACACAAGGTGCATCCATGTCAAACCTTTTTGTCCAGTTTGACGACTGTATGTTCTCTCAAGCTAGCTCCACATATTATGCATGGATCCAGTTGAAGCTTTTTGTATATTATTGTATATCACACTTTAAAAAACACATTTCATGTATGTTATAATAAGTGATGTTTATATGTAGAGAAAAAAAAAATCATATTCCTTGGGATAGTTTCACAGACATGGGTTTTCTCACACTTCATATTCTTTTGTCGGTTTGTACACACACATTTAATCAGTTTATCACTAAAATATTCCCATTTAAATGTTGATCTAATGTCATTGCGAACCCATCGTCCTCCAGATCCAATCAGGGATGTAACTTCGACAAAGCATGAGATTATGGCGTCTGTGTCCGAGTTGCTCTAAATCTATCCCGTTGGAGTTTCCTGGTGTGTTGATGAGATGATCCATGTTTCCGAAACCATCCCTTCATTGTATATTTGTGTCCTTTCCCCCAGTTTTATGAAGCTCTGTTACTGTACGATTACTGTATGGACAACATGTTTACGGATCAGCCTTCAACCGTCTTGCTTTCTTTAAATCATCCGTTTGGTTTTTCTTCATTTCTGTGCTTTTGCTGAAGCGCAGATCAAAGCTTTGTTTCTTTATGGTGGTGACATTCACAAAGAAAGTAAAACGGTTTTATTCTCTTAAACGGTGGAAACTTTGGGCCAGATTTACTCAAGTTATTGCAAAAACTACTGTTGACATTCACTTAAGGAGGTGCAGAGCGGAGTCTGAAATAGCGCATTTGAACCCGCTCTGCACTCTCTCTACTTTTGCTCCATTTTCCAAATAATTAAACACAAAATGAAGCTTGCAGAAATTAAATAAGTTTGTAGCCGCACATTGGGTTAAACATTGTGGGTAAATGCGAGCGTGTGTTCCACCAATCACTGTTCGCTAGCACAAAAACTTAACCCCGCCCCCAAGAATACCGGGAAATCTGCAAAGTCCCACCCACATACAGGAAAGTTTTGGAGTTGAAGAACAGTTTTTTTTTTTTTGTTTTTTTTTTTTTTCTCTGGGGTAATTTTGGTGGAAACGCATCAAGGTTTTTAAGAATCCCAAAATTATAAAAATGGAAGAGAGGCTAATGTTGACTTTTTTTTTTTTTTTTTAACAGTGCTTCTCCTTTGAAAATAATGGTTCAACCCTCTCCTTCCAGGTTTTAATTGTTAATTTAATATTTTTTAATCCAGGTTTAGTCTTGAAAGTTGTTTAAGAAATGATACTGAAACCTATTGATCACTGCAGTAATTCTTCCAATGGAACGATCCGTTTGTTCAGTTCAATCCAGATGGAGACTTTTTTTTTTTTTTAATGACAATACCTGGACTATTCATTTTAATTCTTGTCTAAATTCCCTTTGATTTCTGTCGCTGATACAGACAACGCATGTTCCCTCTGTTACTGATTTGACGACTGTAGACTCACTGGTCAGGGCAAAGTACTTTGACTTTTTCCACATAAAACCTGCATTTATCAGATTACAGTCTGATTAAATTCTATAGAATATTCTCACTCTTGGTCGTCAGTAGATCAGCTGCGGAACTGTGTTATTTCTGGATCGCAGCCTCATGCTAATTTGCTTTACTTTGTAAATCTGGCCCTCTCTTTCATATATTTTATTTTCTGATCTAATTGAAGAAAGTGTATTTTATTATAGTTCCGATAAAATGTATAGAGGATGAACTATATACTGTTTTATACATTATGTATAAATACAGTAAAATAAAAACGGTAAAGACTGAATTTCCTCCAACCAGTCCTAAATTAAAACACATTTTGACAGTTTTTAAAGGTTTTTTTAATGAGACTATAAACACGTTCCTCCTGTTTTGAGGTTTGAGGTGATCTGTTTTCTTTCTGTCCGGTGTGTTTCGATAACTTGCCTCCTCCGTCTCACTCTTGTGGTGTTTTCTTCATTTTCATATGGTTCTTTGGGTCTCTTTCCCATGATCCTCTGCAGTATGTGATAGCAGATGGAGCCTGTTGGTTTTAGTTCTTATGACTCAAATTACACTCAGGCATCCATTCTCAGATGTATATACAGGTTGGTTTTTGTTTTTTTGCTTTGTGTACAACAGATATCACCATAAGCTGTTTTTTTTTTTCTTTCTGTCCTTGTATGTCTCTGTGAAATAAATACTATTTTATCACACCTACATCTGTGGGGTTTTTCTTTTAGATATCACTTGAATGTCTGCACTGTGGGATCAATGAAGTCTTAGCACAAATTATCTTGTTTTATCTTCATCATATTTTATAACCTTATTTTATCTTTATTTAGTTTTATTTTAATCTTATCTCTAATCTTATTTCATGTTTATTTTATCTCAATCTTATTTTTAGAATATCTAATTAAATCTGCTCTTTTTAAAGATTTTCTATATTTGGATATGATTCACTGCCATTGATGTGTTTGGCGTCATTTCAAAGCCAAACGTTTGCCAATGACCTGTTTTGGCGTCAATCGGCTTTCATTGGGGGGTTGCTAGGAAACAACCTGGTGCAACTTTGAGGAAGTATTTAGCGTTCAGGCATTTTGGGGACAAAACCACCCTGTGTTCTAAGGTCAATAACTTGAGAACCGAAAAGGCTGGAAACACATTTTTTTTCCACATGAAAGAAGAGACTTTACACTTTATTTTGATGGGTGCTATGTTTATGTAGTCCGAGAACTCGATATTCTGTGAGTCTTAAATCAGTCAAAATGTTCTAAAACACCTGGCAGTATGGGGGTTTCTGTTCTGAAAACGCCTGGCAGTGAATGAGTTAATTTAAAAATAAAAAATATTGAGTATTATAACAAGTCTTGTATCTGTCTGAGACTGATTCTATAATAACTACATATAAGAAAATATTGTACAAATATACAGTCATTGCTGTGGGTATGAGCTCTACTGGGTGCAGAACTGGTTATAAAGTCTGACCACAGCTGAAAGAATGAATGAACAACTGCAGCTGGATGAATTTGACCAATGTTTTTACTAACTAGGGTCATTTCCTTTAACAGTGGTTCATAACTGCACTGATTTCATTAGTCAGGTCATCTACAGGTTTGAAGCCAAATTTAATAAATTTTAAGGTGATATTTAAGTTCTGTTTCTCAAATCAGCACAAACATTTATTTAGAAACATCAATATTTCCTTAAAGTTTAGTGGCAGAATTTTCTTCCCAAGTGAGATGTGAAGAAAGTAGATGGTTAATTGTGGTAAAAAACGATCATTTTAAGTTGGAGCATGAGAAATATTTTTGAAATTTAAAGGTAGACTGTTTAAAATCATTGTCATGGGTTAAAAAAAAAAGTGTTGAGAGAAATCAAGTAAAAACCATTTGAGGCATTTTGGAAGCAAAGATAATTTACAAACCAAACAAACCAATGCAATGAAATTATATTTGCCACTATATAAAACTATAGTCATCATTTTGTATCCCATACCCGACAGGAAAGAAACTAACCCTGAATTCAAAGTGTCCCAATACTTTTGTCTATATAGTGGACATCATGTTTATTCCTGCCATAAGAGCCACAGAGCCTTCTAAATGTAGGCTTTAAAATCGCCGCCTTTTGTGATATATAACTAATCCAAATTATGAAAATGAGACAGACTTCTGACTAATCACACAGATTTAAAGCGTTTATTAAGATACTTTATTGAGATAAAAAGTTCACTACCTTAAGACTATTGTTATACTATGTATACTTTCTTCATATTAACAAAACATTAAAAATATTCAACAAAAAATACAAAAACTTACTGAAACAGAAAAGTGCAAAAATTCAACATAATGTTGCATTAATAGAAGTCACATTGTAAACATCAGCAGCAGTACAACACTTTTTCCCTTTGTTGAAGAAATAAGTCAGAAATCAGACGCTCATATTTTTTTAAATGGTAGTTTTACAACCGTTTCAATTTGAGTCTCACCCTCAAACATAGCTTTGAGGGTCTTATGATGCAAATGAAATGGAAATGATAAAAATTAAGTAGTGCAATAAAAGTAAAAATGTGCAGTTCAATGGATCCACTAAAATAAAGTTACAAGTTCCAGATCAGATTTATTCCCTTATGTTAAACCTGCTCTTTTCTCATTTCAGATGGGAAATATCACACTGTTGGGTTTTTACAGAAGGATGGAACAAGAATGAACTTCTAAAATATGATCCAATGTATGCAGGAATGATAATGACTCTTCGATCGTGAATTTTTCTAAAAAAAAAAAATCCCTCATTAAATTCAACATCATCTTCCCAGTAGTAAAAGGTAGAATGTGCAGAACTGCAGCCCAATACAGACCCCTAGTGGACAACTTCCATCACTGCAGTCTTAACTTATTACAGGTATAAGTAAAAAAAAAAAAAAATTTAAAATAATAAATAAGCACAAACACATTTAGATGCATCAGGTTTGTTTTTCTACCAACATCTATAAATTACATTCAAAATAATAAAAGGCTGAATCTGGAATCAGTCCTTTATTCACTTCTCTATATTGAGACTTAAGAGTAGATTTCACATTTATTTGAAGATTTATCTTTTCATTTTTAGCCATGAACTGAGAAACACAACTGAGAAACGCAAATGCTATAGGATCCAAATTGTAAAGTGAAAAGTAAAAAAAAAAAAAAAGTGATTTCTGGACACAGCCTGCACTCTGTCAAATTCCAAAATGAATCCATTCGATGAAAACAAGTTTATGCATCACTTAAACCAAAGTGCGTGCCCACATTCAACAGAATATGGACGAGATGTAGAACTGTAAAACAAATTAATCGCAACTAAAAATCCCTCAGAGTTAAACACTAGACTTCATCTATATAATACAGAGCAGAGTAAAACCTGCAGTGGATCGCACAAGTTAATGCCACAGTTACAGCACAGTCGAATATGTCTTAAAATGTCAATGGGTAATATGGAAATATTACTATTCATTCACACACACTACTGACAAAAAAAAAATATCTTCATAAATATAAATATCCAGCTGTATCGTATCCTTTGTTCCCTATTTGGTGTGAAATAGAAATAGGCCACTTAGGACAGAAATACACTCGGAAAACTCAGCATCGTCTTGTATTTACATCATGAGTGAGTAAGAACAAACAAAAAAGGGACCCAAGTGGTTGGTTGTTTGATTGGTCGGTTGTTTGGCACGACAGTAGCATGCTGGAAAACGTTCAGAGCTGTGCAGTGTCTCGAAACTAATCCTCTGTTAAACACAGGGATGGGTACCGATTTCATTGACGCAAAGGATCCAGTACTTTAACCTCTAACCTCCACTTAATTTTTTGTGTGAATTTATGCATATTTACTGAGTTCCAAAGCTTATAACTGAAGAACCACAAGGCCAAAACTAACCGACACCTCACTTGAAAGGTAATAACATCAGAAAAAGAATGAGCATGTGGCTAAACTACAACCTGAACTACATCAGATTAAATTCAGCAGAAACAGGTTTGTTTTTTTCCCCCCATTTTTGAACAGGAACAGAATTAATGATGGAATGGACCAGGTGAGTAGTATTGTCTTCAATCGTTATCCAGGTGATTGTTAGGAATACTGTAAAATAAACTTAGCAACTCAATTACAGAGAATCTAAGCTTTCTAACAAGGTATACTATGTCTGGAGCGACAGATGTTTTATTGTAGAAACTGGAGGTAAATGAAAAGAATGAACAGTATTACTGGTTATTGACTACAGGTCAAATTCAGAAAGATCTGCTTTTCTTTTCTTCCATTTGTAGCATCTATAATTAATACTACTAAGTGAGGAAGCACAACAGCAAAAGAAAAGTACTGTAAAATGAATGAGTCTTTTACTCTTGTTGAGTGAATGCAGGCCTTCTTCTTCTTCTTCTTCTTCTTCTTCTTCTTCTTCTTCAGTATTTTACAGTGTTGTAGTTTTCCAGCAGGTTCCAGATCTGAGTCTAAAAAAACGGATCACATGATGTTCTGACTGTTTCACATTAAATTCCTGATCAGACCCACTGTGACACAATCGGATTCTACCAGTCGACATGATTCCTTAACTTGTGTTTATAGACAACACATCCCCTCACACGTAGGCCCCGCCCCTTAGAGGCCGAAGCCAAGGTCAAGATTGAAAAGCCGTCTGCCGATACCAACAAAAACATCCTGAATGGCTTCCTCTAATCGATGCCGTTTTCCAGTTGGCACAAAAACGGCAAAGCGTGTTTTTAACGGCTGCCAGTGTCTCTGAAGCCCATTTATTTAATCCACACAAAAAGAACAATCTGCATGTGGTGTAAGATGCTGGTGGTACAGTGTACGCTGGAGCGGTTACTAAGCAACCAGCATCCTGTGAAAGATGCAACGGATGACTACAAACTTTTTTTTCTACAAATCGAGACATAAGATGCTGTTTGACGAGATGCTGGTGGGTGGATTTACTGAGAGGCCTGGTGTTGTTTTCCATTCAGATATAGATTGATTGATGATTTACCAGAACAATACTTCAGTGTTTAAATGTCGACTTTAAAGTAAACTAGAAAGGGCCATCCACATGAACAATAACTGTACATACAGTTGGTACGTTTACCCAAAGCTATATGATAATGAAAGTGGGATTAATGGCATCGGAATCACTTTCAGCATCATGTTAGCGCCTGTACATCACCGATCTTGGCTGTGTCCGAAATCCCTCACTCCGATCACGTATCACTCACGTAGGGAATTCTATGTAGTGGACTATATAGTGAACTCATCAGTCAAAATGGAAAACGGTTTCGGACACTACTTCGCCG
>JAQQZY010000005.1:48092809-48104313 GCA_030068375.1 Ostorhinchus rueppellii
AGTGGTTCAAGTTCCAGTGTAGCATAAGAGAATATGCCTCTATTTTAATTAGAATGGTCACGAAATCTGAGGATAGTAACCTGATAAAGAGCATGTCTGCAGCCTGTGATGGGTTTTGTATTTTTTTTACCTCCGCCAAGAAGGTTATGTTTTTGCCGGCGTTTATTTGTTTGTTTGTCTGTGTGTGTGTGTGTGTGTGTTTGTTAGCAACTTTACAGAAAAACTACAGGATGGATTTTATTGAAATTTTCACCAGTGATAGAGAATCATCCAAGGATGTTCCCATTAACTTTTGGTTCCGATCCGGATAACAGTATACCTTGGCGGAGGTTTGCGCTCACTGATTTTTCACTGTAGCACTTTGAGGTTGTTTGGAATGAAATGTGCTTAATAAATGTACTTTATTATCATAAAAATAACGATTATTATATAATAATTTTGGGTGGAAGTGTAAGTTTTGAAGCCAAATTCAGATGAAAATTGTTGTTAGCTAACATCAACAAGTATAAAGTATCTTGTAGGCAATTGTACCTGTAGAACCTTTAACGTGTCTACTGTGATACTATGTTTCTTTTCTGGTTTATATATTGGGGTTATGTGCATTGTGCAACACAAAAAGACATAATTATCATTATAACTGCATGCCACTTCATATCCAACACAAGAGCGCTCAGTGAGTGCAAACCTCCGCCAAGGTATACTGTTATCTGGATTGTGACCAAAAGTCAATGGGAACATCCTTAGGTGATTCTCTATCACTAGTGAAAATTTAAAGAAAATCCATCCAGTAGTTTTTCTGTAAAGTTGCTAACAAACACACACACACACAGACACACAGACAGACAAATAAATAAACGCCGGCAAAAACATAACCTCCTTGGTGGAGGTAATAAGAAACCCCAGGTATGTAGAGGGTAACTGGCAGCAAAAAACAGAACAAAAGCAAGATGTGATGAAAGGAGGGAGTAACAGAATGAGTTAATAATCAATAGCGAGAGAAATGAGATGAGAGGCTGAAAAAAAAACACTAAAATCAAAAGACAGGAAAACCTAGAGAGAAATAAAGAGGGGAAAGGGTGCAGTGGACAAGCAGAGAGAGAAGGGAAGCAGAGAAGCGGCAGCTGGATGGAGAGGAGGCATGAGGAGAATCCCAATCACCACTCGTTCTTTCCCTGAGAACAGGAATAATACACTGTGTACTGACTGTGTGTGTATGTGTGCGTGTGTGTGTGTGTGTGTGTGTGTGTGTGCGCGCGCGTGTACATAGGGCATCATATCATTGCTTCATGTCTATTTGTGTGATAAGTGTAAGTGCTTATGGGAATGTTGGAGCAGACTTCATGCTCCGTACATGGTGTTTTTAGCATGTTGTTGTGTGTTTCTGAGCTACCAGGGCTCATGCGATGACTGTGAAGATCAGCATGCAGTGCCTCCATCGACCTGTAGGAGTCATTGTTGCACTGCAAAACCGAGGCAGGAGTTAAAGGGACGAGTAGAGAGAGACAGCAATGCAGACCGGGAAGTCGAGGTTTTAAACAGATTTTGGATTTATATTATAATTAAGTCACTGTTTTAAGATACCTCATCCATCCTTTGCCTCACATTAACCTGATTCATGTATAATATCAACGTGCTGACCTTTCTAAATTCACTTCTGTTATACAAATCTTTCTCCTGTCAATCAAAAAATTAAAACAGCAGGGTGTAGTCACATGTGACAGAGATTAGAATAACCCCCTAGAGCTCAGTCAAGCAATGATATTCAGAATGAAACCACACAAAACACCCTTGCAAAATCCATTTTCAATATTATAATGCCATAGAAAGCAGAACCTGTTTGAATATCGTACACAATCAGACATGTTCATCCATATTCCAGTCTTCTTTGTACGTCACGTGTAAGTATTCTTATCAACCAGTCTACCGGCGTAGTTGTAACTCTACATAGAATACACGCCTTGTTGCTCAGGGATCATCACTGTGGTGAGAGATTGTGATTTGACAAGCAACCCATCCTTGAGCTCTGCCACATGCTGCCAGCTTCATCATTCCCACAGATTTTGTCCTTGTATGTGTCAGGTCCCACAAACGCAACAGATACTTCAATAAATTTCGCTTATCATTGCCAAGCATTATTTCTCCCACTTCTAGTGCTGCTTTTCAACCTCTCAAAGTAGTCTTTTGGTGATACTTTTTTTGTTTTTATCCAACAGGCACTACACGATAGGAATCATGCAAACATATGCAAGTACGAACATGCACATTACAAACAGTAAACAAGGTCTCAGTTTTTCCAAACAGTGGTCTTCAAAGCACTCTAAAGCAGGAATAAAAATAGATGACATATGACAGTGGATCCCCTGTTATAGACAGAAGAAAACACATTTAAGTATCTGATTGTGGGATATGATGTCTTGCAATACTGGATTTTATGTGCAAAGGTTTGTGGCAGCTCATTTTGGGTTGAGTTAAAACCCCTGATGCTTAGATAGGAGTGTTGTGTTGTAATCTATGTTCAGCCATCACTTACAGAGACAGGGGTGCAGAGTGTGAGGGTGCAAGATAAAAAAGAAGAAAAAAACATCAACATATGACTATATATTAAATCATAACCCCCTCATGTCATTATGATCTTACGAAGGACCCCATGCAGCTGGGGTGTCACACAAGCTGAAATTTTAGAACATTGTGGATTTACAAGCAGAATAAACTCATAAACCTTGGGGTTTTACATGAAAACATCACTAAATTAATTTTGGGAGCTCAAAACTTTCCCACTATACAAAGTAAATACTGTATTATCAGTATTATTGTAGCTAATATTAGTAGTTAAAGCTATATAGTAGGCAGTATTTTATGGTGTCTTTAGGTAAAATTTCTGCAATAACTTGTCAACTTACATGAGATTTCTTCAGCTCCTTTTGGTTCATTTCACATTTTAGAAAATCTAGCTCAGGGGTGTTAAACATACAGCCCATGGGCCAAACATACCCTTCAAAGGGTTCAATTTGGCCCACAGAAGACACTGACAGTCAAGAGTATTACTGAGTCTTGACAAATTATATTGATCATTAAGTGTTTATTTGCTGTTTTTTGGTTCCAGATGTCTTCCACTAAATGTTTTGTGACTTTGTAGAGGCATAATATTGGTAAAATTGCACTTATTTTCTTGAAGAAATTTTGGGTTGTTCATGGTCGTTCAGGTTATTCATATTTTTTGGTGAAAGGATAGTTTGTAAATGTGAACATTTTCCATACTGTAATTTAGCTTTTTTGCACTAAAGCAAGGAGAAACATTTGGGGATGTCATTATGTATAAGTTGTTGTTGTATTTTACCATTCTGGTCAGTTTGAGGTCGAATTGGGCTGTATGCGGGACCTGAATTAAAATGAGTTGGACACCCATGATGGAATATTTGGACCAATGACATGTCTTTTCGGGGAATGAAATGTCTCAACTGCTCACACTGTGACCCCTCAAAGCAACAAATGCATCTTCACCAGTAACATTTTGTGTTGCACATGTTTACATCCAGTCTATGATTATAGGACAGAGATGAGAGAGGTGCACATTCTGAACTGTGTTTTCCAAATTCCTGCCTAATGGTGCTTTATTTACATGCTATATATGATATATTCTTATTTTATAATGATTTTATGATGCATCTCCTTCGGCTCTCACATTTGTATGCTTCCTTAGTTTTGCCTGACTTTACTCCAGTATCACTAAGTCAAAATTCTTTGTACATTGTGCTTTTGGTGAATAAAAGGGAATTTGATTGCAAAATTAACTTTAGAGTGTGTGGTGTTTCAACACTGTAAATGAGCCAGTGTGAAGCCATGGTAGAGACGTGAGTATTTTTTAAAAGATGCCACAGTTTTTCCCTGAGGCAGTGGAGAGGCGCTCAGGTTGATGTGTGTCGATTTGTCTGAAAGCTGCAAGATCTTATAGCTTAAGCTGTGATAAAAGTTCAAGGCTATCAGACTCTTATAGTGTACTCAATTTAATGATAAAGAAAGTTATTAACTAAACTTAATTTCATACTTAACTGGTTCAGGAAATATATTGTGTGACAGCCAATCCTGTAATGTTAAAAATACATTATAGGAATACTGTAGTACCATCACCTTCATTTCTCCAGATGATGGAATACAGGGATAATAAAAACACACAGCATTATGGGAATACAATACCTTACAAATTAACAGGAGCATTATAAAGTACCCATGCCAAGCCATATCAATACACAATGCCTGTGTTAGATGGGGATCTTTCCTACTTCTTTCTTCAACCTCAGGTCTTTTTTCTTGTCTTCTTCTTCTTTTTTGAATTAGCTCTACTAGAAAGTCTATTTTCAGATTGTTTTCTTTTTAAGCATTCATGAATGAAGTGTTTTTAAAGCTAAAAAAACACAGTTGAAAACAAACTCCAAATAAGAAAACCTTGGACATGCGATTGCTTTGAAAATAATTTAGGTCTGAAAACAGCACAAAAACACAGAGATCCAGCTGAAAACATACATGTGTGAATATGGATACTTTTCCTTTAGCCCCGGGCTATAGGGGCAGACAGTGCAGGTCCGGTTCAGATGGACAGAGCATTGTACCTGGGATCACGGGTTCAACCTCAGTCGTGCAGGTAATTTCTTCAATCCAGGTCGTAGCATGCACAGCAACGCTCCAGTCACTCCATGTTCCAATCTCTGTGTCCTTGGCAGCCACCTGTTGAACCAATGAGAAAGAAAACATTTTGGAGATTAAAAAGAATCATTAACATTCTTTGAAAAGATTTAATAGAATTTTGCAAATCAGAGGGTTCTGCAAAAAAAAAAAAAAAAAAAAAAAAAACGGAATGAAAGATGAAAAGAAACTCAATCAGCTAAAATGTATTTCCAATTATGTTTCCTGTAAAGTTGGTAGACAGTCATTAGTTACCATAGCAAACAGAAACTCTCAATATTATATCAATATTATACAGATATGAATCAAACTTAAATATATAGGAGTATATTTACTAGAAAGAACTTTAGTTGTCAAGAACAAGTCAAGGCCACCACTGAAGTGAATCCGCAACAGATCCAGACACAGGTCAAAACTGTCAGACGATTAAAAAAAAAAAATGACTGCACAATGAATTTCAATCATATACAACTGATCACACTCTTCTTCCAAAGACAGAGGCTTGTAACAATTGATATTTAAATAAAAATCACATTATTAATCAAAATTCAATACCTTTCAAATGTCACACCTGTCGTTTAACATAACATCTTTACCTTTAAACACAGATTTTGTAATTGTGAACTACAGATTTACTCTGATCTTTTCTGATTATCATGCAATGGATGCCTCAATTTAAACAACTGTAAAAAAATATATATTTACATAATTAGAGAATCCCAGATTTTCAGTCAGAGAGGACAGGATGCCACTTTAATAGTTGTGAAACAAGCTCTAGGAACTCATATTTGGCAAAAATGATGTTAAGCTCAAATAATTAATATGATATTACTATAGAGTAGTATAGTTTTTTTTTTATCATGTATATCATTATAAAATCATTACCTTCTGCATCTACAATACCCTAGTTTGATGGTTTATAGAATGATGGCTGCTTGTTTTATGAACTGTATTTTTGTTTTGTTTGGATTTTTTTGAGGTGATGGAAAAGTGAGGACAACTAAAGGGAATCTACATCTACATCTGCATCTGTATTTGTATCTGCATCTGAATCTGTCTTTATATCTATATCTGTGTGACTGAAAATAAAAAAAACCCCAAAAATCATGCAAACACATTTTTGAGCAGAGTATTTAAGCAGAAGGAGCAGAATCTGTTACCTGGATGATGTACTCCTTCCCAGCGTAGGCGTCAGTGATGATGTGAGAGGTGCTGTCCGACAACTCCACCTGAATAAAAACACAACAGCAAGCGATGAGTGTGGCCGTATGAACAGATGAATAATTTAAAGGCAAAATCTGCACAAAACTTCCCCTGTAACTATTTAATTTTTGCTATTCTTGAACAAATTCTCCAACAACCAGAACTAGGAATGAAGCTGATGTATTTTTAAAATCATACACAGATTTCTGAATGGACTCCAAGGCCCCTGGAATAAAACAGTATGAATTATGAAAATTCTAAGTTAAAAAAAGGCAGCCATGAGGTCTTAAGTCAACTTTTGGTCTGAAAGTCCTACCCTTGTAGCCACAGCTCTACCCATAAATTATGCGCTCAGTATAGCAATCTCTGCCTGAGCCTTTAATGTTTTATGGTGGGTTGAGATCGCTGTGCCATACAGTATACAATTTTTATTCAGCACTCATTTATTTACGACACACCTTTCATTATTATTCTGTGCACAGGTCAACAGCGTGTCTTTTTCTTTGCCTTACATTCCACTGTTGCATTCACTGAACTTCAGTGCCTCTGAAGCCCCAGCAGCCACCAACAGAACCACACATACCGACGCATATGCAAAACACCACTGGCATAATTGATGATTATATCAAAAAGCTTTGGCATCAATGCCACATAATTTCATAATATAATATAAGGCACGCCAGCGTTTGAAAGCCTTTTGTGCACACTTTAATTTGCAGAGCAAAACAGAGAACGAACTTAATGTTTGAGTCACCGGGAAGTGCATGAGAGTGATTTGTTGCTTCTCTGTAATTTACGGTTAGGCTTCTGTTCGTGTGTGTGCATTTGCTTTTGGCCTGTGTATGACAGACTGAAAGAAAAATACACAAAGAGAGCGCTGCCTTTCGGTGCTTGTTGTTGAAATATATAATTCATTAATATACCTACTCACATTCTGCACTTCACTATTGAAACATGACATAGACTCACACTTGAAGTGGTACCCACTTGTCTGGAAAATTACATCACATCACTAGAAGTACGACCAAACTTGCTAAAAAAAAAAAAAAGCTGAAAAACTCCCACCTCGTTATGAATCTGCAATGACATTTCAGGGGTTTGCTTTTGGATCAAACCATTCACTTCCACCAAGTTTAGTGAAGGCAGTTTTTACATTAACAAAGACACACAGACAGACAGCTAAACATCACTCATGATCAGAGAATACGGCGTACGTAAGAGTCATTTCCTGTCTCTGTTTCACATGGATTTTACTACTTCCTGAGCACTTTAGGTTCAGAGTCTTTTTTATTTGATGGGAAAAAGAATGTGAGCGCAGACTATGACTGATTCTTGAAAAACTGAATCTGTGCAACAACTAAATGGCTTTGGAGGCTGAAATGGGATTTTACAACAGAATAATTAAAGGTGTGTTGGATGATTCATTCCTCATACAGTAACAGGCAAGAAAGCATTCCACCTTAAAAGCTACTGGTGAAATCCTTCTTTTATATTTTTCTAATGCGAGAATGTGAAAATTAACGTAGGTAATGTGAGAAAGCTGTAAAATATCCTTTCACTGTGATCATGAGATCACACCCAAAGAAGGTAAAAATGAGATGTGCAAAACTGCACAAGCCTTAAAGTTGTACTTCATCTACTTCTTTGTGATGACATTAACAAGCAATAAATACTAAAATACCCCTGGATAGTGTAACAATATGTTGTAATAACACAAACAACTTATTATCTTCTTTTCAAAGGATGCTCAGATAACTAATAAATAACTAGAAATGAACTACTGTCACATTTCATAACACCTGGATGAGTCTGAATGAGCTGAGAAATGTCATTTTGTACAGCTAGTTACTCATAATATACAATAATATTGTAGTATTAATTTATCTATACAGGAGACCTGTCTGAGACCTTGACTTTACGTACTTCTATACTTGCATGCCAACTTTTTCTGTTTTTAATTTGCAATAAATTACGTTTTACTGACAGAAATGTTTTCAAAATATGAGACAAGTGCATGGATATGACACAAAGCAGTTTCACTACAATCATTCCAGTCCGACCAGTTGGTGAAATCATATTAAGTTACTTACTTATGTATTTCTTATCTTACAAGATTATGTGCCTTTGAGCATACTCTAAAATTTGACAATGAGAGAAACTTTTTTTTTTCTACTTTATTAAGTCTTTCACACAAAATTCCAGACTTTTCTGGAAAACAGAAACTCCATACTTTTTAAGACTTTCAAGACCTGTGCTGGCTCCCTGTGGTACCATTTCTTATCACTGGTCCTGCAGCTTTGCATAGGTTTTCTGATTAGCTCTACATTATAGGTCTAGCTCTCTAATATTTCAGATTTTAGTGAGTGTTTAACAGTGTGTTAAACACTCACCATGTATTAAGATAAATCTATGATACTGAATATTTAAAGATTTTGCTTCTTTCTGTCATTAAACATATTGGAATGAAGTTATTTCACATACAGTAAATATGTTGTGATCCATAAATAAATCCAATTAAACTAAAATGAAAAGAAATAAAACCCCCAAAATGCTAATAAATACAGCAGCTCTCTCTTGATGAACCTATTGCCAAAGCGTCAAAACACTTCTTGACTGGATTCAAACACTATTCCTTTACAAAACTGGAGTTTCTCTTTTTGTTTCTCAGAACCTGTTGACCTGAACTGGATCTGACAAATAATTCCCTCGTACATCCCCGGTGCTCACGTGTCATTCACTATCTCTGTAAAGTTGACCCCTTTGTTTAAAACGCTACCATCATCACCACAGCTTGTCTTTATCTGCTCTTTTTCTTTGTCTCCCCCCTTCGGTTTAGTTCGAGTTCAGGCTTTATCTTCCTAACCGAGCGCTACATTTGAAGGCTTAATTTCATTAGCGGAATGCAACAACAACAACGTCATCTGTGCGCATGTTGCATGTTCCCGTTAAGTGCAGTGAGTCTGTGTGTATGTGTGGATGTACTTAAGATATAGTGTGTGTGTTTATATAGAGTGTGTTCACAGTGGTGTGTGTAGCCGTTGTGGCTAAACCTTCCACTGTTTACATGTAGTCCAACCAGCGTATCCAACCATATCAGCATTCCTTCCTGACTAAAGAGTGTGTGTGTGCATGCATACAAATGCCTACGCCATGAAACACCCGCCATTTGTGTTTTTGTGCAGTCTCCATGAGCCTGAGCACTGGTGTTTATGGTATTTTTGTGCAGTCATGTGCATGACTGTGCATGCACATATGTGATCTATGTCTATGCTGAAGAGCATATAGAGTAAACAGCTTGCAGATAAACATTTTCTGCGAGATGGATGTGTTGCCATGTTGCCAAGTGGCTAAACAGGGAGCAGTGAGAGCAGCACTTAATATCGCATAGAGGAAGAGGGGAAGGGAAAAGGTGAGTGGGGGGGTAGATGTGGGTAGGAGATGCATTTTGGAGAGGCTGTTATGACTGCTGCCAAAATCACTGTAGGATCTTTCACACGGCAAGACCAAGCCTCTGTGTGTGTGTGTGTGTGTGTGTGTGCAGATACTGATGTGATGAACTGACGTATTTACTTGTCACTGTGTGAGTGTCATTATGGGTATATGTAATTTTCATGTGTCGGCAGGGGGTATAAGTTGCACTCGGGATACTATATTATAACAATAATAATTACAATAAAGATCATGATGTAATGTCTTGACCTAAAAATAGTTTATTCTGCAAGTAATGGCCCCTAATGTCCTCACGGCACAGACATTTCTTCATTAACATCATAAACACCATATGTCAGTTTAATGTAAATGGCAAATATGGGCAGGAATGTTTGACACTGATTAAAAAGGCCACTTTATTAACAGCACACCTGGGCTTTCTGACCTTAAAATGCAAATGTATGATCCCCTATGGTCTTGAAGTGTTAGAACTTGACAAATCATGCTACAGATGGTGATGTAAGGGCTCATTTACATTCTATGTTAAAGACGCAGACGGATATGAACGGAATGCTCTGTCCGTCCTCTGTGTACATTCCGTACGAAATTCTGTCCATTTTCTGCAACTTTGCAGATGCGAACCCAGACGGAGAATACAGAGCAGTACCAACGGGAACCATGGAGGAAGTGTTGCAATTTGAAGAGAATTATTTCTAGAAATAGTGGAACTTTTCAAAAAGTGACAGCATGAGTTAGTGGAAAAACTACTGACATATCTATGACAACTACCCTGTTCAATATCAACATCAGTATAAACATTAGTAAAACCTCCTTTGTCAGTGCCATGTTTCTTATTCTTCCTTTCTTCTTCACGGTATTTAGCCTGTATGGTAGGAGCCCTCTGGTGGATTGATTGAAAAACACTCATTCTAAAGCATTGGACACCTGGAAGCATGAAGGCACTGACACATGATAACATCAGACATGGATGTACCTATTTATATACGTGAAGTGAGCATAAATGAACCTTTAGAAGACTGAGTGTGGGATTTAGTGTCATCCGGTGGCAAAGTTACAGACTGCAAGCAACTGAACCAATGAACAGGAAGGAGAACTAAATGCAAAAGGCCACAATTAGAGCCTGATTTGAAAGATTCTGGGTTTCTGTGGTAATGCAGAAACATGGTGGAGTACTAGGACATGCAACTTTTAAGTTTTTCAGCGCTTATGTTAAAAAAATATTTTTTTGTATTCCATTGCTACAACTAGATCCTCTTGAGGCCTTTGAGGTAGATGTTGAACATTGTCATCACACTATGTATTGCATGTTAAACCCTGTTATTTAATGATCAGCTGTTTAATAGACCAAATTTGCAGAACAAAAAAAGCATTCTGGAAAACAAATTATGGTGTTTCGACTTTTTTTTTTTCAGCGATTCTGCGCAAAACGACTAATCAACTCGCACGGTTCCATTGTTTTTATTGGGTTCAGTAACTATCATGCCAAAGACTTCCCAGAATGCCTTTTGACATGGCCATATACAGTTACTCCTAATTGTGCAGTGCCATGGCTTAGTGGGCCTTAAGAAATGAGTTACAATGGCTAGGGTATGGAATCTTTACCGGGGAAATGGTCCACCCTTCTGTGGAATGTCACATGACTATAATACTGTTCCTTCTATATTAAGCCGTATACATGTTCACATTATCAACTATTACACTGACAAATCTGACAGGACAGAGTGAGACCAGTCTATCCGTCAGCAATCGTCACAAAGCATGTTCAACACTGACCAGAGGCTGAGAATAGGTTAGTTTTCAAACTCAAAGCAGGACATCCAATCCAGTCCAATCCCATCCAATCCAACTTTATTTGTAAAGCACTTCAAAACATCCGCAGTGGACCAAAGTGCTGTACAGGCAAAAAAACAAAACAAACAAAAAAAAAAAAAAACAACCTGAATATAATACAAGAATAGCTTAAAGGAGAATTCCAGCAATTTTACAAACATAGCACATCTGCTTGAGGTCAAGAAAGTTGGCCAAAGGGAAAACCAGGGGAATTTTTCATGCGGGCTTTGCAAAGTTATTCTCTTGCGCTGTTTTCCTCAAAAAACGTAGGAAAACAATGTTGCGTAATACTACCACACTGGCGGGCAGATCGTAGCTCACTTGAAGATTTGGCACGGATA
>JAQQZY010000005.1:48106285-48116382 GCA_030068375.1 Ostorhinchus rueppellii
CACACACACACACACACACACACACACACACACACACACACACACACACACACACACACACACACACACACCACACTCTAAGAACTTCTACACAAATCCAGACAATGGGAGGGGTAGCGAGAGGAGATGTGAACATTCCTCAGGGATTGCATAAGGAACTGTGAGAAAAGGAAGTGACCCTTTACTTCTTCACACTTCCTTTTTTTCCTTCTCTGTCCTTTCCATCCTCTCTCTCTCTGTCTGTCTCTTCTTTCATCATTCCAGCTTGACTTTGCCTGCATTCTGCCCGTCTTTCTATTTGTCTGTCCTGTCAAGCTTGAAAGAGTAACATTTCCACAACAGTTTAATTGATTTATGGCTATGTTGCTATATCATTTCCATTTGTATCTTGCATGCAATATATTCTGTTATTGTCTGTTTTAGACACAGATTTTTGTTTACTGCAGCAAAAAAACCCAAAAAAAACCAAATTGCTTTCCTCCTTGGATCAATAAAGTTTCATCTCATCTTATCTCTGCAGATACACATTCACTGAGTTGCCGTGGAACTCCAACTGAACCCCATGACTACCGCCAAATGAAGGTCATCTCAGGGAAAATCTCCAATAAATAAAAGGTTTCTGTTGTTGGATATGGAGAAGGAGTCAGAGGCGAACCAGACAATAAGACAGAAACAGAGAGATGCAGAAAAGAGACAGAAAAAGCAGAGAGAGACAGGGAGAGAGAGGGAGAGAGAGAGAGAGAGGGAGAAGTGGCGTTGGTGGTCAGATCTAATCCAGTGAGCATGTCTGTTGTCCTGGAAAGGAAACCCAATTATATGGCACTTCCACTGGCCCGATGGCGCTGGGTGTGTGTGCGCCGAGAAGGTTGCTCTCATTAGGTTGACTGACAGCTCCCATTTTTCCACCGCAATCACCCCCCATTTGAGCGCACGCACAAATGCATGCACAGACAGAAACGCCAGGTCGAGGGGTAATTTCTCAGACAGTATTTCTCTCTTTGAAGCCCCAATCACCATGGCAGCAATTACTGTAAAAGGAAGCTAAAACCCCTGGCCAATGGTAAAATCCCGAGCTAAACCTTACACCCTGTTCGTCTCCTCAACATGCCAGTAAAGGTAACTCTGCATTAACCCTGTTTTATGCCGTCAAGCACACGTGTCAAAAATGTCAAAAAGAGCACGTCATGAAAGATAACATTTGCATCAGTATTCAGTCCCTCCATCTTTTCAGCTCTTGTAAGGCTATGAAGAAGTTTTTCTTTCAGAGTTGTTTGCAAGTTTTGAAGTTTATTGGCTGCTCATTTGTATAAAGATAAAATGGAGTGCAATGTCAAAAAAGAGCCATGAACATATGCTACCATAAATACTTGTTATGGTGGCTAATATAATAGAGACGTCCTGCATTTAAAAATGAACCAGGTGATTTCCTTTGACGCAGCCCTTCTTCGTTCTATTCAGCCACCTCTAACAGTTCACTGGATAAATCAGAAAAAATAGCTTAAAAAACCCCAGTTACATTCCTTTTCTTTGTCAGTGATTTATGTGGTAATACAATGGTAAATGGACTGCATTTATGCGGCAGCTTTTTCCTGAGAACGGTGCATAAAGCCTTACATTCACCCACTCACTCACAACTGCTGACCTGCACGCTACAAACTGGGGATGTTAAATTACTGCCCAAGGACACCAGGGATCAAAACCTGCAACATGGACAGCTTGCTTTATCTCTGCAGACGCACCAGTTTAGTCTAAAGAAATCACATTTTCATGATCATTTTGGGAACTTATATTAAATACTATTCAGAACTGTTAAATATTTAATAAAATGCAGGTAGGATAATTTAAGCAGACCTCAGAGTCGCATAGATATGAAATAATTGCCAAACAATATTTTCCAACATATCTTTAAACATAAACCACACAATAGGCTAACAGCCAGTGAGCTCCAAAATTTAACAGCAGATGTAGTTCTATGAGCTGGATGAGGTCCCTAACAGAAAAAGGATAAATGGCACAAAAATACGACAGTTAATATTAGAAATTTGTCTCCTTAGGTCTGACTATAGATAGATCTCTTTTAGTAAAGCAGCGGCACAGTGGCTAGCACTGTCACCTCATAGTGAGAAGGTCCTGGGTTGGATTCAGCCAGAGTTTACATGTTCTTCCTGTGTCTACATGGGTGTTAATTTGTCAGTGTAAATCACCCATAGGTGTGAATGTGAGACTGAATGGATGTCAGTCTGTATATGTAAGACTGAACCTCAGAGTGGGCTTACCAATATCAACCTGAGGTCCAGTGACTAGGTCTACGTATAGTGGACTGCTGATGCAGCATCTATACTCAATTTGCAGCAGTAGTATTAACTGTCATGGACATTTGTTCTGGTTATTGGTGGTTGTGTCAGCACCAGCTGATCTACTTTTAAATATACCTGGTTCAACAAATCATGCATCAACTGTATCCATGTGCCCCTCCCCCATCTCTCTGTCCCCCTCTTTCTCTCCTCCTTTATCCCCTATCGCTAACCCCAACTGGTCAAGGCAGGTCAAAGGAAGTTTTTCCTCACCACTGTCACTAGTTACAAACAAGTGTTTGCTCCTGGAGGATTCTGTTGCGTTTCTGTAAATTTGCTTGAGTGTCCGGTTCCAACAGGCTCTATATGTAAAGTGTTATGATATAACTTTTTTTATAAAGTGGTGCTATATGAATGAAATTTGACTGATTGATTGTTATGTCAGGGTGAACCAAGACTAGGCCCTTTAGAAAATGCATTAATATTAATTTTCACACTGGGTATCCGGATCCATGCTGTACCTGGATACGCTCACACCTTTCCTGCAGGTGTAGCGTTCAGAAACAGTACCACGGCCCGTGCCCATGTATGAGTGGGTGTTACAGAGCTGAAACAATAGGTGGTGGTGTGGGGGGAATTCTATCATTATCCAACAAACTCGGAAGTCAGAAGACGACAAACCGTTATGTCATCAACCGAGCGACTGTTCTGTTCACTTGTCTACAATGGTGGCAGTACTTTCTATCTGTTAGCCTGTTCGAGGCAAAGTGAAGAAAAACGACCTTTGTTGTCCCTGATATCATTGAGTGGTTTGGTTGGTAAGGGGAGCCCACGCCGCACAGATCTAAGGCTTTTTAAGGAGACAACAGGAACACGGTCTATGGTCTCATGGTGATTAGGTCGCATCTGTTCTCAGCCACGGATCGCTTTCACACTCTAACGTACTGTACTGGAGTCCACACAGTCAGCACCCAGGACTACCTTCTCAGCTGGAGCTCAGGTACGGTACTCACGCACAGAACACTTGTATTCACGCTGACAAAATTAAGTGGACTTTGGGGTCCAAAGTATTCGGATATGGACTCAGATGCCCAGTGTGAAAATGCCCTATGAAAGTGCAAAAAGCATTTGAAACACAACAGATTCAGGTTTTTTTTTAAAAAAGATAGAATTGTGAACAAATGCATGTATAATTATTTACTGCAAAAGAAAATCGTCTTTCATTGATCAGTTGTAAGTGTGGTGGTTTTCCTGCAGCCTCCTAATCTCTTAACCTCCTGCTCTGATTCTTTGTCTGACAGATCAAATAATACTCTGACCATTTACTGTTCAATTTATGATCCAACCCACAGTGAAACAATCATCTGGCTACTGGTCACTTTAAATTATTGATTCATGTTTGTATTTGGGCACTAGGTGGCTAACATAGCCCCATATAACATAAACAGAACAGATGAATTTTGATCTAGAGATTGATCTGTTCATTTCTGCACCTGTAGATTGCAAATATTTCTGCCTAAATAGGTGAAGGACTTGTTAGTCCACATTACTGAGTGATTTGTCCACTTGAGAGTCAGCTCTATGTCCCCTGGTAGCTATGTTCCCAATGAAAATGACAAAACTGTATAAGTTTGAAGATTAGAAAATATTGAAAAAAAAATTAACCAAACAACTTTTCAATTTATTTTTCTCCAAAATGATAACATCCTAATTTATTGATGCTTCAGCCTTTAATATTTTGACCACGTGGTCCATTTAGTACTGGAGGACCTGAGGGAAATCTGCATGGCTTGGAAAGATCAGCTAAATCTGGAACTTTTTATGTGTGACATGGAAATGCTAGCCGCCACAACACCACTCTGCAGAAAGTTGTATGTGTGGACCAAGTGTATTCTGTCAAATTGTAATATCAGTACCATGGACTGATAAAAAAGACAGGCTACACTGTCCTAGTATGACAAGGTTTTTTGTCCTGATTAACATTAACCTGTAGGTCTATTGTCTCTCAGCCCCTGTTGTCTTTGAGTGTTAAGGACACGTATATATAAATGTATATATATCTTATGCTCCTCATGTTCTGAATATACTTTCATTCTTATCTCCCTATGATTATTTCAGATCACACATGCTCGACTTCCCCTCGTTGCGGCTCTCAATTCATTTTATTGTCACTTAATCGGGGTGAGGACGGTGGGTTTCAGTGCAGACATTAGGCACAGCTGTGGAATGGTTTCTAAATGCTCCAAAGTATGTTCCCATCATTCTACTACATTTGTGGTCAAAATTATTACAGAAACTCATGCCAATAGGTTTTATGGTTTCCAGAGAAGTATAAATAAATAAAAAATGGATAAATCCTCTTATTGAACCCTAAAAACAGCACTTAAATCTTTAATTGACCGGGAAAGATGTGTGGATTTGTTGACTTTAATTTTACCAGCTGGATCAATGTCCCATGTGTCTTTGCTTTGATTGGTTCAGTCCAATTGCATCCAGAGGCAATTTGGTCTGCATCCGTTGATAACAAAAATCAAAAGCAAACTAAGAGGTCCCAGATGAGAATTAGATAATGTCATGCTGTTCATGTGGTGTTTCATCAGAAAATGCAATTCATTATGCAAATATGAACCAATAGGGGACCTGTGGCAAAACAGGTGTTTAGATTTTCTACATAATAGCAGTTCTGAGAAGTAAAGCTACATGGACCTGGTATGTTTTCTTTTTAAATCTTTTTTTTAATCTCACATTATCAAGGCTTTATCACTATCAAACAAACTTTAATAAATGATACTGACCCTGTTTTCCTTTCCTCTAGGACTACATTGCAGTGCGTGACATTCATTTCAGTAACATTAGAATGGAAGGACATTTTTGCTCAAATATCTTAAATTGCTGTTTTAAAATGACAACACTTTGCGGATCTAGTCAACACCAATGAGGAGTGAAGCAGTCCAACAGAACATACAGCTCCGGCGGTGATCATATTTGCACTCAGCACTGCAGAAATGCCTCCTGATTAAAGTAACTTGCCAAAAATCCTCAGTACAATTAGAAATCTTTCACCAAAATGTGTCAGCTCCTACATCACAATACACCATAAAAGCATAAGCAGACAAACATAATAAGCAGTCAAATCATTGTAGAACTGGAACTGTGCTGCATCATGGCAGCCAGTACTGCTCTCAATAAGTTTTTTAACTTTAGAAAGGCGTGTTGATGCAGTGGAAAAGTAAAAAACAAAATAAAAGTATGTTCGAAGTCAAGACAGAGGGACAAATATTCAAATAGCTTTTCAAGCAGTCAGTAGTTTCTTTATGTTTTATTCTTTTGAAGCCTCGGCGACATGGTTTAACCCATAAACACCCAGTGGTACTATTGTGGCAGTTCCTAAAGTCCATTCCCTTTAACTTTTTTTAACCCATAAAGACCCAAAAAGCCACTGTTGACCAAAAAAGTATCAACTGATCTAAAATATTTAATATCTGTTGATCTACTAATCCTATCAATACATTGGAGTAAAATGCAGTTTGTCATTTTTTCATGGTCACTTTCAAAATCACATGGGAACTACCACAAAAGAACCAAAGGGTCTTTATGAGTTAAGTTTTCCAGTGAAAACCAGGTATTTTCCTATATTTAATTTACTAATCATGTATGTTCATAAAAGCTCTGATTAAAGTTAAGAAATACTACATCAGAAAACTGAAGAAATAATGCAAAATATATCAAAAACTGAACTTAAAAACAAGTGTCTCCATCCACTGTCATTGATCAAACTCCATGGGTTTTACTGGTGAATCAATGTTGTAGAATATGACGGTGTTTCTATGTTCACTACAGAGCTTCCGAACGTCCAAATGGGTCATATCTGGTGACCATAAAAAGATGACAAACTGCATTTTACCTGAATTATTTCAACGTACTGATAGGTTTAGTGGTTCAGAAGTTATTCAACATTTTAGATCTGTCGATGTTTTTTTCGCCAGTAGCTATTTTGGTCTTTGAGGGTTCAACCTGTATTCATGACCTTATCAGCTGAATGAGCAGAGGTGACTCCCATGTAACATTTGTCCACTGTTTCTATCAGAACATCATTGGGGGTGTGACACGAGCCCCGGGACGGGTTCAGTGCAGGCCATGTGTGTTCAGACATGTCAGAGCAGATAAGAGCGTGTGTATGACAGCTCAAGGATTGACATGATGATACTGAAATCGATAAAGGCAGAGGAGAGGGCAGCAGCCCCATTCATCTTCATTCACCCTTACACAACAGGGCCTCACAAAGAAAACTTCATAACACTGACACATCCTGAAGCTCAGCAGTAAAAAAAAAAAATACTGAAAAGATGAGTCTTTCTTTGAGTAATAGTATTAAATGGCCTGTCAGTCTTTCTCTGTGTTTTTAACATTTACATGAAGTTCTCAAACCTTTTATATTAAGTGATATATGTAGTATTTCTACTGTATAATAGAAAAAAAAGACCTTAAAGTATCATTAGCGTTTAGGCTATGAGATCAAAGTATTGCCCAGATATCAACCAAATCAGCTGATGCATCATTGTGTACGTATTTGACCAGTAGAGGCAGTAGTGAGTCATTTGATCCTTGATTCAGCCTGTAAAAGTAAAAAAGTAAAGCCAAGGTATACTAACCAAAGCATCAGAATATGTTGAAATAAGGATAAAAAAAACTGTTAAGAAACAATTTTTAGTCTCAAAGAAAATGACAGAGTGATTAAAGCTAGAATTTATGTTGTTTTCTCCACAGGACACAGCTCTAAATGAGAAGAATGGAGTTTGATGATGAAATCACAGTGTTTCTTCTACACGAGTGAGTTTGATGCTGAGGTTTATGAAGGTGTAAAGTTATTATGGGATATTATTATCTTTGCTAAGTTGCTGTTTGTTGATCCATGATTCAGACTAAACTGTGATATATGGTTTTACTGTGGCTGTTTTCAGTCTAAAACCAGAGCTAAGCCAACAGAGCAATAATGTAAACTATCAGCTGATGTAGCATGTGACAATTATAAAACAGCATGTTTTGACCAACTGAGCTTTTGTCTAAAGGAGAAAACTTTGGTGACACAAAGTATAGATGTGTGGTATAGAATGAGCTTTACACAGTCTTTGGAAAGAGTGTTAATTTGTTGGTGGGTTTGTTCTGGTACATGATACCCCCTGTTGTTGATAGTATCAATACTACATAAACCTCCTTAAAGTAATGCATCAATACAGCCACGTAAATATACTACGTGGTAAGTAAACTGAAAGCCAAAAGGTTGGATTTAGTTTTTTTTTTAAAACAATATACTGTATTGTAAAACATTTATATTTTAATTTGCGCTATTACTATTAATAGAAGGAGACCCTGAATAACTATCCTTCTTGGATAAATAAAGTATAAATAAATAATGAAATAACCATTGTGTAAAAGGATTAACTGGAAAGAAAAACCAAAAGTTATCAAATAAATATAGTTGAGGTAAATATAAATAACATAAATACATAAATGCCCTAAAAGTGTACTTGAGTAAATGTTTCTGGTTACTTCTCACCACTGTATTTAACTTAAATCTATACAGTCTGCAGACGGAGCAGTGTTTGTATGTATGAGCAAGAAAGCAAAAGATGTTTATATGAATGTTAAAAAAAAAGAAAAATCTGTAATGTGGTCTGACAGCAGAGCTAAATGATGATGACTTTCACATATGACAGTATTGAATGTGTACTCTGTGTGTGTGTGTGTATGTGAGTGTGTGTGTGTGTGTGTGTGTGTGTGAGGGGGTTTGATAAATGATCTGTCTGAGGCAGTGTCCTTTAGATGGGATGTTTTCCCCAAACAAGGTCTAAACATTTATCATGTGCACCCACAGATACAAATGGATGGCTTGAGGGATGGATGGTTAGATAGCTACAGTAGCTTGATGCGTGGTCGGATGGACGGGTGGGTGGACGGACAGATGGACGGATGGCCGGGCAGTATGTTGGCAGATAGTGTGCATTATATTTCACATATTCCCTTATTTTTAAGCTGAATGCTGATTACATCCAACTTGATTTATGTCCAGGAAGTGTGGTTTTATATATTTTTCCAGCTTGAGGCTTATGCATCACTGAAGTTTTGTTAAACCGTATTGTGCTTCATTTCAGCAGCTGAGATGACTATTAATATTAAATGCACCCCCACCTCATTTCCACTGACTGAATAACCGCCACCCACCCCCAGTCTAATGGACAATAATGTAATACTCACCCTACCTCAGTGTAATAATCCCTACACTACACTACAATGTACATTGTTTTTAATTACCATTATATTTTACCTTGTATATATCCTTTATCACCTATAGATATCCATATATGTTATATTTCTTATATCTGTATGTATAGAATTAGCATTTTGTATATTTTAGTAGTATTTGCATATTGCAAGATTTTATCTTTATAGTTTTTGTATATTGGCAGCATTTTTCAATATATATTTTCAGTATAAGTTTGTGTGATACTTTTATAGAGACTTTTCATATTTTAAGTGTTTACTGTTAAACAGGAACAGAGCTGCTAAACTGATTTTCATTGTTACTGTGACAATGACAATAAAGATCTATTCTATTCTATTCTATTCTGTTTTATTTTATTCTATTCTGCTGCATGTTTTTAGTCTTAGTCTGTCAAAGAATACAGAGATCAAACAGTTGCATAAGATGAACAGAAGATAACAGGGAATTTGTGCTTTCTATGAACGACTTTACATAGAAAAGGAAAAAAAAAGGAAAGCGCACAATACACAAGATAAGGCACACAGAACAATCATATAAACTACACATGCACATCTATTTACAATCACATGCACACTCTCTATTGATTGATCTAAGTGCTTGCAGGAGGAGAGCTACTTCTGGCAAACACACAAAAGCCGTTATTACATAGACAAGCAGATAGGCAGAAAAAGTGTTGGTGGGGATACAAGGTGGTAGAATAGTGAAACCAAAAGGGATGAGACAGGATAATTAAAGTCAGATGCCTGAGAGACAACATGAAAATTACAGAGGGAGGAAGAAGGGGACGAGGAACGTGAAGCAGGGGGAGAATGAGTGAGATGGATGGGAAAGAGAGGATGGTAGACGGAAGCACAAAGGAGGAAAAATGTGGGATAAACAAATGAATGAAAGGATAAGCTGTGTTGGCCAAGCGGACCCAGATTAAAGGAGGAAGAATTTTAAGACCACCTCTCCTTTCTGCTCTAGCTGCTTCATTTATTATGTCTGGGTTTTTTTTTCCTCTGTAGTTTAGTCTCTTATATCATGGTCTTTTTGGAGAGCATTGCTGTTGTATCATTGTATTCATATATACTGTACCTGTGATAAAAAGCTAAACTAAAATACTAAACATGGTCTTCTATTTTCGGGTCTACGGCCTCCAGTGCAAATTGCTGAAGTATAAACAAACCTATTCAATTAAAAGTTCTAAATGTTCAATGTGTTATATTTAGTGACATCTACAGGTGAAGTTGCAGACTGTGAAACTAATTTTACTTTCTCCTTGTTTGACAAAAAACACATGAATGTTAGAATCAGTGTTACTTGGTCCTGCCTATGCTTTTTACTTGGTGAGATAATAACACATACAATAAAACTACTGAAATGGGTCAAGAACACTATGAACTCTAGCATTTGTCTGAGATAAAGTTGGGGTTAAGGTTAAAATTAAAGTTCATTTACTTTATTCATTCATCTTCTGAACCCGTTTTATCCTCACTAGGGTCACGGGGGTCACATGGAGCTTATCCCAGCTACTTAAG
>JAQQZY010000005.1:48133567-48144508 GCA_030068375.1 Ostorhinchus rueppellii
TGTGATGAACTGGCGACTTGTCCAGGGTGTACCCCGCCTTCGCTCTTAAGTAGCTGGGATAGGCTCCATGTGACCCTCGTGAGGATAAAGCGGGTATAGAAAATGAATGAATGAATAATCGTTTTGGAGCTCAGCGCCACCCATTCACACGCCCCAACAATAGGTGGCAGTAATGCGCTATAACGCTAATTAGTGCCTGACATTTCACAGCATAAAAGAAAACCCAAAAGGTTCTATTCATATCATGATGAAACTCATGTATGTAACAACTGCATCAGATATGGCTTCACCTACATCAAGGACAAAAACCTCAGTGTGTCTAAAGCTTGAATAAGTAACTGAATGCACTTTTAATTTTTTACTGACTTTTTAGTTCTGATGAAAATTTACCTAATATAGTGTTTAAGAGAATATGTCCACTTTCTGGTCATTTTGGTTTATCATTAAACTTGTTTTCTGTGTTGGCATACTGTGATATTCTGTATTCTCTCAGGTTCAAAACACACCATCTTTTCATTAAATAAATTTGAGTTTCAATAATTTGGGTAGCAGCTTGTCACTAAGGGGTGATAGAGGGTCCTGAAGCCAGACCAGTTGAGAACCACTGCACTAAGAAGTTATCAGGTCCACCTTAGACTTTTTTCTCAATGATGAACGTTATAATCTATGAGCTCATTTTATTACATGATACTATTTATAACAGACTTCATCATCATCAAGAATTACATTTTAACATTTCCATAATCATAACGTACTCGCACTTGAAAACCCTCAGTCTGACTTACGAAAATCTTCCAAATATTGGCTGTCACTGATATGCTGATTTGCAATATGTACAATGTTTAAGACAGTGAAGTAATACTGGAATTGGTTTATGCAATAGATGTAATAAAGGAATCCAAGATTTATGTAAAACAGTCCATACACTGAAAAAAATGAACGTAAATGAACCATAAGTATAAGATAAATAAGTCTACGAGAAGTAAATATATAATGAAAAATAATTTAAACTGTTTAAATCCTTGGCATGTTTAATGGATCATGTGAGTCAGTGTCGTGTCTTTTAACAGTGAATAATAAACGTGAATGACAGAATCCACAAAGTGGGATAAGTGGAATAAACATTTGTCATATTGAGACTTAATTACGATTTATTTAAGAGAACATGTCAAAGGATACGTTTCAAATTCATTATATAGATATTCCAATTTATCTATTTTTTTTGTTTGTAATTTGGCACCCCTCCAACAGATGGCACCCTACTCATCCGCCTGTGTCACCTATACCCAGAGCCGGGCCAGACTCTAACATTACATTATTAAAATTCACGTTAACATAATGCAACATTAACAACACAGGCTTGAGCTAAATATTGGTGAAAGTTATTGTTGGTTGGTTCCATTTTTCTCACCCATTCCTCTGCTCGATCGTCTCCAGTGTCAGTGAAGCTGGACAGGAAGTCGACACTGCAATGTTCGTTTGTCCAAATGATTTCAAATGATGGTTTAGAGAGACATTTTCTTTCATCCCTCTTTCTTTCCTTAACCATGTTGTGGACTGTCACCTCCAACTGTCCGCGTTGAGTGGAGTCTGATTACACGAGTATGTGCTGATATGCATGGAGTGTATATGGCTGACTCTGGCCAAATCTTTGGGGGTCTGCCCCTAGTGGCTTGAGTTATTACTGCACAGCAAAGTTTTTGGATTGACGGACAATGACAATACCCTGCAGTCAGTGTGGTCGAGGGTAATAATAGTGGATAGAATAGAAAAGTGCATGAATTAACATTTTCTTTGGTTGAATTTCTGAAAATGCGTTTATGGCCTTATGACAATCCTGCATATTCTAAACCAACTTACTTGTGCTAAAGGAAATTAGATTTCCATGAGGTGATAAATAAAATGAATCTGATCTCATCATGATACAATGAATGAGTATGACTAAAAACACACAACAGTAAAATCTCAGGTTAAATAGAAGCTTTGGGCTCTTCACCCAGATCCCTCCCTCCAATAAACAGTTTGACAGTAGTTGGGGCAAACTGGTCCCACTTTAAAGAATTACTAAAATTTCAAGAATTATTAAAATTACTTAGCTATACAGTACTTGTTTTCTGTAACCTTTGACAAAGCTGGAGCAATTGAAAAATGTGTTATTTATTTGGACTATTTTACGTGTTATATCTATTTTATTCATGCATTATCCTGTTTTATTATGTTTTTATGTATTTTATGAGTTTTTGTACAGCACTTGCTTCAACTCTGTTGTTTTTAAATGTTTTGTAGAAATACATTTAGATTGGATTGTTTAATCAGATCAGTAAGAACATGCTTTAGCATTAGCTGCTTCTAATCCCTCTACCATAATTGTCTTTTGTCCATATATGGTCACTTCTACCTCCAAAAAGCCAAAAATGTGATCACCAAATCATAAACTGTTGGCTTCAAAAACTGCAGTCCAGGAACTCTTCCCTCCATTGATAGCTGAGAAACACATTAGAATGTATCTCCAGAGTGATGGTGTCTGCTCAGGTCTGACATCCCCAATCAATATGCAAAGAAACAAGCTCCTCTACAGCCTAAAATATAGCACTTGCTTGTATTCCAAGTTCAACAGACTGGGCTTGTAATGTTTCTTTGCTTATTTCATTCACTGTGCAGCTTTTAAAGGTGGAGTTTCTTTTCTTTACTCACTGCATAGTTACACTCAAATTCTAAATCTCATTTTTAATCTATTGTTGATGGATATTTACTTATTTATTGATGCATTTATTTATTTTTCAGTAGAAGTGCTAGTAAACATCCAAGATTTGCATGTTCTTGAATAAGTTTACTGGTTGTGGGACACCAATTCATTAGAATGCCCCCATTGAGATGATGGCATGGTAGGAATTCAGACAAATGGGTTGTTTTTCTTTCTTCCAATAGTTGTAACTTTTATGTTGACAGAAAAGTTTTTATGCTTTCAGGACATATATATGTACAGATCAAAGAACAGAAATCATTCGACACACGCAAAGCATTTGGAATTAGAACTAAGATGCATGTAAATTTATCTGAAAATAACAAAGTTGTGAAGAAAAAAAGACAGGGAGGACGGAAAGATGAAAGAGGAGGAGAAAAAAAGTGAAGTAGGGGAAAAAGAAGTACAAAGTCACAAGAAGGCCACGCAGAAATAAAAGAGAAAGCAGAGGGAAAGAAAAGAGCAGTGGGGTATTTTGCTATCACCAATAGTTAAGGGGTATTTCCTCAGGCCAAGGCGCTAATCCGGCTAGCATTAGCATTTTCATGAGTCCTCTGTCCAGGGCTTGGCAGAGCATGTCACTGCCTCATTTGGTTACTTATGTGTATGCATACGCACACAGACACACACTCTGCTGAGTATCTCACCCTCTCGACCGACACACTCGAACACAACAGCTCACAGCCACTAATGTATGTGTGAGTGTTTATGCATCGTGCACACGCGTATCACGCTCTGAGCAGGACAACAGAGCACTGCAGGCAGCACTTCCCTTATCTGTCAAAGTACTCCTCATTCCTTCTTTAAAATGAATTTCTCCTCTTCATTGCTTTCCAGTCAGAGTCGGTTATGAATTCTGTAACAGTCTTGCTTTTATTATTGAGCCTTGTGCAGTTTAAGCGCACAAGAAACTTATAAATCCACACCTAATTTTCAAGCTACTTACCACATTAGCATTAAAGTCAATAACCTATTTTGTAAGGAAAAAAAATACAAAAGATGATTCAACATTTTGGGTCCAACTTTAGATATGAGTAAAAGGTACAGGCAGCTACTGTCCCCATATTGCCTCAGTTAAATACTGTTTGCAGAAAGAAACAGTTCAAAGGTAGTGTGTTTATTATCCAGTGCATTTAGTAATGGCATGGGTGCACAGTCACTGGGTTTCATGTTAATGGACCATGCTGATGCTTAAATTAAAAAAAAAAAAAAAGTGATGCACTTTTCCTTTCAGCTTGGTGACATTTATTTGGCCATTGGAATTTCAATTTTCTTTGTCTTCCTGGCATCGAGCGTTGCTGTGTATGCAGCAAATCTCCAAAGGGAACCAGAAGCGAATTAAATCACTCAAGTACTGTCAAGGAAATGCATTAACATTGCTCATAGGTTGGCACCCACAAAGAGATGCCTTGACATTCTGCAATTTCTCATTCTTATTTTTCTTTGCCAAATGTTTGTCAAAAGGATCTTAGTTTTGTCCCTGATCTAAGTTTGAAAAAAAATTTTAAAAAGCACTGAATTAAAAGCGTTAATATTATACAACCTGAATACATGATGACAAAATATTTATGTGACTGTGAAAATGTTTGTGAGATCCTTTTAGCTTTGAAAGCCAAACACTGAACTTTAATGTTGAGAAAAAACTTTGTAAGGAACTTCGACACTTGTATACAAAGATCTGTGTTATGCAAACTCTTCAAGTGAAATCTGGTGTTTAGAACCTATTTTGGAATAAAGAAAAGCACAGAAGTAGTGGGAAAACAGTGCAGACCCCTTTCATAAGTAAAAATACAGATATTTCACTTAAATGTTCCAGAAGTAGTGTCTTTAGAATGTTAAAAATGTATAGAAATATTCTCAACAAAATGTATTTCATATAAAAGTACCTACTCTGCAAACAGGCTCTTTTATTTATCGATGTGTGTTGATTTCTATTCATTCCTCTGTATTCCATCTGCTCTTGGCAATAAAACACACCCAGTCCTCAAGTTCATTACGTAGAAAAGTAAAGTTACAATTCTTTAATTTACGTTCGGTAAAGGCTAATGTTAATGCTTTAGTGACTAATGTTGGTTCCAAACTGGATCTTTATGGATGAAGTGAAACAATGCGCTGTTGTAAATGGTCCAGGAGCTTTAACAGCATCGTATACACTTAAAAAGGAAAATCAGTTACTTGTTCACTATGTTTAAATCATTTTCATGCTTTTTTCATTCAGAACTAATGCCAAAGATGAGTAGACTAAAGGTGCAAAATGTTAACTACTTCAGCGGGGTCTGGTCTGTTTGAATGGAATCTTCTGGGAATAGTGGTTCTGTTCAGCTCTTCTCCTTTACATCAACAAAACCAACGGTAAAAATAATCATCATGTCACCAATCTGTCTGGTCACAGCTATGCAATCCACTTTGCAGAACCCTGAGACCAAGTATTGCTGTCATCAGGACAATGTGTGGTGATATCAGGAAACTGAGATGAGTGATAGGTGATCAAAATGTAAGCCAATAAACCGGAGGTTAACCGTTAAATTGTCCTTATCAGTTAAAACTGAGCAGGTTGGATTCTTCTACTCTCCACGTTTGTGAACTCTGCTATGTCCGTCTCTGAATTGTGTGCATGTGGACCATGATGTACTGAAGATAAAACTGTGGAAAACTGCACTATCATTGGATTTGAGTTCATCCTTTCATGCACGCATTGTTTTTGTCTGGGTGCATGTACTTACTGTCACCTGCAGTAAGGAGTTTGGCGTCCTGGCTTGAGTTGCAATCAGTAAACCTCTATGAGCACTTGTCCATGCATATTTGTATTGTCCTGTGTGTCTGTTTTTGTTTGTTTGTTTGTTTTAATGTTGCCCTCTCCTGTTACTGCAGAGCAAATCTACCTACAGATAAAAATAAAGTTCCTTTCACCTTGGTGATCTTAAAGCTTTAGTTAAAAATTTGTGATAATTACTCCTTAATAAAAAAACAAACTTACGACATGGATTGTTTGATTACTTAATATTTTCTAAATGATCAGATAACTAGTATTACCTAATTAATTTCTCCCAACAGTGATTTTGTTTGTTTTGTTTTGTTTTTCTTTAACCATGGCCATGATTTTAAATGTTCTGCTTCTAAATTTCTAGAATATTTTTTGTGCTCTGACTGTAAAAACTTTTCTACCACAACTAACCATCTACTTTTGTCTCACCCATTAAACTTTAAGGAAATATTAATGTTTATTTGTCAAACTAGCATGAACAGAACATCTTTCAGCAGTAGCCATGATTTATCCCAATATTTTTGTCCTTATAGTTTATAAAAATCTACATTTCCTAGGGTTAGGGCTAGTTCAAAGTGTCTGAATACTTTTGTTCTTATAGTGCAAATACACTGTGAAAAACACACGGGTAGAAATACCTTAAGAATAACATAACAGAAGTCAGGAAATACACAATATAGTACAACATAGTGTGAAACTGCAACTGTCTTACCGATATTGGACTCTTCAAACAAAATGGTGGTAGACGCTTTCCCCAAGGCGTTGACTGCCGTCACATTGACTTGGTATGGAAAGATGGAGAATACCTCAGGAAAGCGTACATGACAGCGATTCTTGTGGAAGCGGTCTTCCTGCACCTCCAGTGAGCGCTGGTTATGTCTGAGGAGGGAGAAAGATGAGAGAATAAGGACAGTTAAGACGAGGAAGGAGAAGTACGGTGCACGGTGACAGGTGTAAGAAAGACAGATGACGGTTTTAACTCGTCTTTGGGCTGTGAAACACTGTGTTAAACTGTAGGGAAGAAAGAAAGCAATGAAGCGTTTTACTCTTAATACAAACCTGTGTCGTATTTCAAAAAGGGGATATAAGCCTAATATCAGCATTCAGAAGTGCTGACCATGGCCGTCCTCCTCCATGGAACAGAAAGGCCTGGGTTTGGGACGTAGCCAGACTTGGATTTTACTATTCTGCATTACTTTTGTAGTTTGGCTTCTATATAGTTTCACACGTTTTTTTTTGTTTTTTTTTTACAATTCCTTGTACACTAATGGAGCTGTAAATTGTGCATGACTACAAATTAAACCACTAAATTCTGTCAGCATTTCAACACTAAACTATAATAACACTTTATTTATATGCAGAAGAAAAAGCCAGATGCTACAACTGTCAACATCTAATATTATGATCCTCTCCACTGAATGTCATAGAAGAAAAGATGAGAGCACCACTTAATTTGATTGCAAAAGGGCATTTTAGCATGAAAAGCAACTGTAAATGCTTGACTCATTTATTTTACTGTTATAAAGACATTAAGTTGCACTTTGCAGTATTTAGTTGTGACAGCTGCATTGGAGCTTGAACATGTTTTATCTATTTTACTTCAACACACCAGCTCACCACCGGACAGAAGCTAAAATCTGGGTTTTTGACTGAGCGGTACAAGTCAACGAGTCAAACATTTGGATTCCTGCCGTTTGGTTGACGTTAATACATACAGCGCAATAAATAAATCACGTCGTACCTTGAGGCGAATGAAAATATTACTGTTGCTCATTATCACCGTGTCTCCTTCTACAGCCTCATTATTATTCAAGCAGAATAATATTAGTGTTACAACATTAATGAAGGCGACAGACACCCGCTGAGCTGTGAGCTCCGATCTGGGAATATCACAGACAACGCATTGGATCTTCTTCCACTCATTATGTGCTTAATGTCCCACTATTGCTATTGGTATAACTCCAAAGTTATCTTTACCCCAAATTAGGGATGGGAATTGATAAGAATTTAGCAATTCCGGTTCCGTTATTGCTATCACTTATCAGTTTGATTCCTTGTCGATTCTCTTACCCATTCTGATTGAATTTGGGGGAAAAACTAAAGTATGAAAGGCTTTGTTTGCATTAACTGCTGTTGGCTGCTTTTGTGGCAGTTCAAAATATTTTTTTCTCTATATTTAATTTTTGTTAAATGATTTATCACCATTTATTCAAATATTATTATTATCCAATGTATTTTGTGTTTTTTTTTAGTGTAGCTCATGTATTTTCCGATATTTATTTACTGATCATGTAGATGTTCATAAAAACTCAGGTTAAAGTTGAGAATTATTGTATTAATAACAGACAGAACTGAAAAAACAGTGACTTTTTCAGGAAAGTTTTCAATGACGGAACATTAACCAAGCACGCCCGTCCACTGTCATTGATCCAACTTAATGGGTTTTACTGGTGAATGAATGTTGTAGAAGATGACGGTGTTTCCATGGTAACTACGGAGCCTCTAAACATCCAAATGGATCCTATCTGATGACCATGAAAAGGTGACAAACTGCATTTTTCCCCAATTATTTCCACCTATTGATAGGATTAGTGGCTCATCAGGAATTAAATATTTAGATCAGTAGATCCGTTTGTTCACCCGATCTTTATGGGTAAATGTCACATATATGCACTAACATTTTGTATTTGATTCAGACAAATCTCATAAAGGCTTATGAAGGGGTTGTTTAATGAGTGTGTGGTCTACCTGCTGCAGCCTCTGAGGCTCATCATCATTTAAATGTAATTCTAGGACATCAAGATTATTCTGAATGAATGAATAGCTTTATTTGTCATTACTCATATTTCAGAGCAACGAAATTCTATTCCAGATTACAACCAAAGAAGATCACATAAACACAAGACATAAACATGGGGGTACAGCTACAGTTGTAACTGACGATTTGCAGTGAATGCACTCCGTTTCACAGATGGAAAAAGAAACATCAGGGTTCGAGGTGAGAAAAAAAAGACCACTTCCAACCTTTAGTCGTACTCTACGTGTTGGAATTTGTGAAAAAAAAGCCTCTAGCAGAAGCCCAAAAGACAAAACAGGATTAAGCACATGTTGTTTATTGTGGGAGGAACAAGGGAACGACCTCTAGGTTGAGAGGTTGAGTGAGGCCGCTGCCATCCTGCTGCAGTGCTATGAACCCCTCCCGTCTCCAGAGAGTCTGTGACATACAGGGGCCCTCAAGGTTTTGAAAAGGTGTTTGTGTGTGTTTTATCAGTAAGAGTTTGTGTGTGTGTATGTGCCAGTTCGTCAGTTTGAGACGAGATATAGCAACGAAGCTTCTGTTTACATTCCATCCTGGAGAGTTGAGAAGCTGTCCTTGAAGAAGAATCAACAATTTCTGATAACCCACAGCTGCGTTGATTTGTACAGAGTCCCACTTTGCCCAGTCCATGAACCCCCTTTAAATTGAATTGAATACAGGAACCCCGAATTTATCTGAAACAGCCAAGCTCCAATTTCCTCCAAGTTTGCATCTATCTTCTTGCAGAGTTCAGGAACCGAGTCTATTTTCTGCTCCGTCAACATGAAAGTCTGAGCGTTGAACACCCTGACCAAACCGTCGAGTTTCCCCTCCAACAGCCCAACGCACGCTTGAAGAGCTGTCAGCTCCTTCTTAATCTTGTGGTACCCCAAGATTTCACCAGCTCCAATCAGTGAAAAAAAGAGTACCATAAATCCAAAAATCCAGACATCCTCTGCGTCCTTAATGGCCAATGTTGAAATACACACTGAATTCCATATTTGCCAGGAATCCATCACATATCCAATGGGGTAGGTTCCTGTGGGGCAAGCAGCCTCTCCGGTTCGGTGCTTTCTTGTTGAGAAAATCTGATCAGTCACATTCAGGGACCAGCTGACCAAATCCATTTTGCCCATTTATATTAAAAAACAACAGTGAAAGCAGGTTGACACACTGTGGAAGGATACTGTGGAAGGACTTAAAACAATACTATTATGATTCAGATGACAGGTTTGGTTCTATTCAGCTGTCAGTGTGATGGATGCTAAGGTCCTCAAACTACTACTTTTAACAGACATCGTCATTGTCAGTATTTACTTTTGATGAATTTCTGACAATGTGTTAAAATTTGTGATCATTAAGGTAGAATCCACCTTACAACAATCCTGTCTATTATATACTTACTAGTTTAACATTGCACAAAAGGACACTTGGTATAGGACCAATGTCCCTGTATCTCACCGGCATGTTCTATCAAGAATCAAGAATTCAAAAAAAGGATTTGATTGGCTGGTCCCTAAATACAATTGATCAGATTTTCTCAACAAGGAAGCAGCCTATTGGAAAGATGGCGTGCCCGGGAGGGACATACCCGGTAAGGGATATGGACTGGGATGAAGCGCGGACCCACAGAAGCATAGAGATTGGAATGCAGCTGTGGGTTAGAAATAGTTTATTTTTCTTCTTTGCTCCCTCAAGGACGGAGCTTCTCAAAATCTCCTGAATGGAATGTTAACAGAAGCTATGTCCCTGTCTTCTTCTTCTCGAGGGCACCTTACCCACAGCTCCCTGCCCCAACCCAGATACCCACGTGTGCTTCTGGTCTTGTGTGTAATCGTTGTCTTTTTGGGTTTTATGCAGAGGCTTTTTTCTTTCCACAAATTCCGAGCTGTAGTGTTGACTATAGGTCAGAATTGGTCTTTTTTCTCATCTCGAATCCTAATGTTTCCATTCTGTGAACGTGGAGCGCATTTAATTGCAATCTGTCAGTACAACTGTATCTGTACTCCAATGTGTGTCCTGTTGTTTAAATGTAATCTTGGTTCAGTTCTAACTGGAAAGTAAATTCGTTGCTCGGAAATACTGTGCAAGGACAATAAAAACTTCTTGATTCTTGAAATGGCACCAACATTAACAGTATGGATAAAACCTGGAATAGTTTAACGTTATAGTCTGTGATGCTCCATTTTGAGAGTCACCGCCCCCTTCTCTAAGCAGCCAATCAAAGATGTAACATTGGTGCAGTTTAATTGGATGCTGTGGTTAAATGTTCCTGTGTGTTGGAGATATTTAACTCTTTGTTGCAATGGAAACTCTGTAACTGTTGTAATTAGTGTCATGTTTAATGGCAAAATATGATCACACTTAAGAGGCTTCTAACCAAAATATGGAAATGACATAAGGACACATCTCATGTGATGACATTGTGGAACCAAAAAGCAGAATTATTGAGCAAGAAGAGTAATGATTCCAAGGAAATTAGTGAACCAGTTCTCCACAAGAACCTGTTCTCAATTAGCCTGGCGAATGCGCAGACCCCTCGTGTGTTTCCGCTCAACTTGGTCAACTTCGTGAGCACACACGGGGGTCTGGAAACTCTTCGACAACACTCTTCTGCTAAAACTTGAAATGTGTACG
>JAQQZY010000005.1:48144608-48156259 GCA_030068375.1 Ostorhinchus rueppellii
TGAGCTGCTCTCGATGTGATTCGTTGAAGTAGGATGGCATTCAAAATGACAAGGCAAGTGGTTTCTCCAATCAGGGCAAATGTTTTTGAACGACAACCCCGCTTCAGCAGAGCTAGGCTTATGAAGGACTCCCAGATGAATTGTAACAATTCATCTAGTGGCAATCAGGTTAGTTCTCAATCCCCCTCCCCCAAAAAGTGGGTTCCGTGGTTCATCTCTTACTGTTCTCTATTGCTCTGCTTCCTGACTCCATAAAGAAACTTAGAAAAGTGGATTCAGTTATTGATAGAAACAATGCCAGGTTGTCTTTATTGGTGTGTCTATGTCTATTTTGTCTTTTGATTTGGAGCTAGAACAGAGAACTAGAGTGACATAGTGGTACAGTGGTTAGCACCGTCGCCTTACAGCAAGAGGGTCCTGAAGAAGGTGTATGTTATCATATTCTGATGAGTTTTTCTCAACATTTTGTCTCCTGTAGCTTGAAATATACTTCAAGATGTCACACAGATACGTGCTCTGCTCATACTAAAGTGAATATTTTAACAAATGGATGTTATTCTTTATTTTTGTGTGTCTTGTCCACACATAAACTGAGATTTTGAATAGTTCTTTTCCAAGTGAAGGTTTCTAAAACTCTGTATGTATTTGTGTGGACAGAGGAAATGGAGAGAATGGGAAACAATGGCGTCACACTCCATTTTGCTAGTGTCAGTTATTGCTTTGTGTAATGAAGCTGCACCTGAAACATCAAATCCAGGTGTATAAATCAGTGTATGGCCTGCAGTAGATGGAGGTCAGCGCCGATACCTTTAGTAGATGGACCAAACCAGACCAGCGTTATGGACAAATCCACATCATGTAAAGAATACTCTTCCACAATCACAATCAACACTTGCCGTAATTTGAGTTTATTACTCTTTCATGACAGTATTGGCTGACTGAATGTCTACTTGTGATCATAGTTAGATTTGCATCCATCAGTTTTTATTTGCATTTAGGCAGAAGTTTAAAAAAAATATATAACTCAAATTATTGCAAATACTTATTAATAGTGAAAAAGTTCTATTGATACAAGGTAAAGGTGAATATGAGTGTGGACCGCTGACTGCAACAGTCATTCCAATAATGCAAGAACAAAAATACCAAATTAGATTTATTTATTATTTTATTTATTTAACCTTTATTTAACCAGGCAAGTCATTAAGAACAATTCTTATTTACAATGACGGCCTGGCAAGAGACCAAAGTTGCTTGAAGGGAAGAGGGCTGCAAACTAAAAAAAACATATAAAAACAATGGAAACAGCAGCATGAAATGCTACCATGTTTGAAAAGCTGGAGACAGAAATGTTTGACAAGGGTTTTGGCAAACTGTGGAAGGACTTAATACAATATTATTATGATTCAGATGAGATAGTTTGTTCTATTCAGCTGTCAGTGTGATGAACGCTAAGATCTAACAGCCCATTTTATTGTATAATACTAATTTTAACAGATGTCGTAATCATCGGGATTTACTTTTGATGAATTTCTGACAATGTGTTAAAATTTGTGATCATTAAGGTAGAACCCGCCTTACAACAATTCTGTCCATTATATACTAATTTTACTTGCACAAAAGGACACTTGCAATAGGATTAATGTTTCTATATCTCACGGCATATTTAATCAAAAATCTCTGAGAACTTGAATTTCCGATGTTTCCAGGTTCTGCTGCTATATTGGAGTTGCAAGGTCAGCCTCCCAATAGAAGTGGGTGGTACTTTCACTGGAGGAGAACTCAACTAATTCACTGAAAGCCCACATATTACTTCCTCTCAGTGCTCAATAGGAACTACTTGAATATGTGAAACCATATCTATGTTATAAGCCATTTAAATATGGCCCATTAAAAGTAAAGGAACATTTTTAATATTTCAAAAATTCCTCAAAAATCAATATTTCTCAAAACTTTGGACAAGATTTGTAGACACTGTCACAAGGAAGATACATAGAAAAAAAGGAAATTAATTCAGGCAATAGTTTCAGAGAACAAGACAGTTGAAATCTAAGCATTGGTGACCTTGAGTTTAACCCTTCAAGGTCACTCAAGGTTAAAGGTCATAGCCCCAAGTGAAAGTCCATATATGACTTCCTATCAGTGCTTAATAGTAACTATACTGATATTTCTAAGCATTTCCATGTTATAAACCATCAAAACATGGCCCATTATAAGTACACTGTCTCAAGGAAGCAATAGGACCACTAGTTTAGTTGGAGAAGATGTGTGAAGAAATAGCTAATGAAGAAAACGGTGATGACGATTACAATGATGGGTACGATGCCTTCACAATAGCTCAAGGCCTATCAAATGCTGAGCTAAAAACACTCAAAACTAAAATCCTCACATGGATAAAAACATACACAAGCAAATGTACTTACTGCACATCAACCTCAAATGTTGTCGGGATGAACGTCGGGTGAAGCTGCTGCCAGGTACAGTAGAAACCTTTGGGGTAGGTGTTTGATCGACAGGTGATCGTCAGTTCTTGCGGGGGAACTGCAGGAAAACAAACACAGGAGAGGTGGTTAAATTCGGATGAAAATCAACATAACGGGAAAAATAAACAAAACAAGCTCAGCAGGAAGACACACAACACAAACTCATACTCATACAAGAGATATACGCATATTAAAGTTGCACAGATTAAATTACTCAGATGCAAAGCAGTTCATTTCCCCATTCAATAATTTATTCATTATCAAATATTTCATTAAAAAAAATGTCACAACAACTTGTTTTAAATTACAGTCTGTCCTTGCAAATATTTCATTAGATATGATTTTAATTTGTTTCATTGTGATTGCCTGTCTTTTTTCATACACTTATTAAACTTTTTTTATTATTATTATCATTATCATTATCACACAGTTAAATTAAAAGTGGATTCATGAAAGAGAAGTAATTAAGAATACCTCAACCTGCATCAGGCAGAAAAAGCTTTTTTTTAGGGTTTCTCACCATCAGTTGGATTTTGTTTAAACTTTAAGCTCAGATAAACCTCACGGTAGAACATCAGGCTTTAGTAAATGTCAGGGCAGGTTTAATACTATTAAATTCAGTTATCAGTCACTTAGAAGCATTCTGCATGTTTATGTCTGCTAATATTTTTATTCACCGTTTGCTGCAGTTTTCTCTTGTGTTTCATACAAAAGCTCAGGACAACACTTAATGAGTTCAAAAGAAAAAAACATTGTATTCACACAGTAAATTGATACAATTAATCATTAATATCCTAATATATGTGTTGGTATAGCTCACCATTTTTCTTCTTTGTTTTAAAATATATACTACCCATTGTTTATCTCTTGTTATTGTCCTTTACTTGAGGTTAAAACCCTGCCTTTAATATAAAAAACATGACATTTGTTGATTCAGGTTCACCATCTTACACATACATGATCCAGTTTCATTGCACAAACACTTTTTGCCCCCCCCCCAAAAAAAATTATAATTTTCTTGGTCTGATCTAAGAGGAAACCAGAATTGTAGACCTCCTTTGGACTCTGTTTACAGGCTGCAGAAAATCTATCCTGTGATGCACAAAAGATTTGCAGTGTTAGATTTTTATACATAATTTTAAAAAGTTTTCTCTTATGTTTCAGGAAAACATTTTTAAAAAACTACCATGTTTGCACTGGAAAACAGTGATTTATGTATGTAATGTCCAACTATTACTATTGGTATAACCCTAAAGTAGTGTTAACCTAACCTTTGTTTTTTTTTTAGTATTAACCAGGATTCCTCTCTTGCTATTGTCCTTCTTTACATAAGGTTAAAACCCTCTCTTTCATAACAAAAATGTGACGGTTATGGTTTCATGTCCATCATTTCATACAGATATAATAACATTCCTGTGCATGAACGCTTTTTGGCAAAAAAAAAAAAAAAAAAGAAAATCAGAATTTTCTTGGTATTATCTTAGAGGAAACCAGACTTCTGCACCTTGTCTGGACTTTTTACTCATCTTGCAGCAGTTTTTTTCTGTTTTGTATTATGCTTAGCCTCAGGAAAACATCAAAAATATAAAATACTAGAAGTAGCTTTGGAAAGTACAGTAAACACTATAATTCTGTATATGTGACCAAAGTCAAGTAATAAATTCAACAATCGGGAGAAAGTTGATGGAGAAAAAATGTGGAAGTTCAAGAGCAGAAAAGCACGAGAAATAAAGCAGAGTTAGAGGGAGGATATTGGAGTTGTAGAGCAAAAGAAGAATAAAAGAGTTTGGCTTGAAAAAAAGTCATGTTATGCCAACTCTGTCCTCCTCCATGATTAGGGTCTTTTCTTCAAAGCTAGTCAACCGAGGACTTGTCTACCACTCCCTCTTTCTCCCCACAGCTTTTTACACTTTTAACCTTCTCGTATCTCTTATACATGAAGCGTACAGTATGTGTACAGTGAAGCGTTATTCAACTCCTGATTTCTTTACAACCATCTTTTCATATATGTATTTACTCATTACACCGAAGATCCCAGCCATAGTCACTTGGAAATGTGAAATATATATAGAACCTAAAGATACATCTGAGCTACGTTACAATCGAGTAATTCACACCAACGCTGAACTATTGGGATGGATCAACCCATCTTGAAGAGCCACTAAACCCATTCAATGCTGACATGGGAAAAGCTGCATGAGCTGTGCAGTCGAGCAGGGTTTCTCTCCCCTGTGGGGAAACTGATAGCCCTTATATTTTTGTAGAACAGAGCTAGTCGGGTGTGGCCAGCAGAGAGGTAATTATTACGCAGAACAGTGATTCAGAGAAGTCACCATATTCAGGTAGAAGTAGATATGAAACAGCTTTTTGTTCCCATATTTAGCTGTGGAGTATACAATATTTAATGTTGTGGCCACAGCTGCAAATGAAAACCGATGAAATGGAAGGAATCTCATTAAATATGTTTTTCTTATTTTTTTTAGACAATGGAATAAAGGCCTGCCAAAGCCTTTGGTGGAGAGTTCCAGAATTTAAAAAGATTTTCATTCACGTCTTGAAAATAATCATTTTTATAACCATCTTAGTTTGTGTTTCAGCCTCTGAAAAAGGAGAGACGATGATGAAAATAGTTCTAATTCTTAAGCCTTTAATGCAATATTTTTCTTAAACCTTTTGAATTAAAGCTGAAAGTCCACATTTCAACCACATGTTCATTACTTCTCTTTAGATAATCTGTGACAGTGTCATAATCCATATACTTATGGACCTGACTTTACATATTTTCTACAGGAAATATCTCAATGTAATGAAATAATACAATGATAGAAATTAAGTCCAACAGTTGTATTACTTATTGTCTGTAACTGAATGAGATTTGCCAAAGCAACGGGTTTCCACGACCTTCATCAATTTGATATCAATGCTATGCCATCGATGTTACACAAAAATGCAAAATAACAGGATGTTAGATATCAGACGTAGAGAAGGAATGTCATTACTAAAGCAAACTGAACACACTCATGTCTCCTATCACAACAGCCACAGCTGCACCACCTACATCATCACAAGAATCACCAATATTTTCTGAATAAAATGACAAAATCATACAGATGTTCATAGAATACCTTAAATTCACAGAAACTACAGCTAATTTTTTAGTATGTCTGCAACCAAATCCATATTTTCTCCTCTCTCGGCCATTATTGATTGAAAACATCCGTTAAATCTAAACTAATATATTTTCGCTTACACAGATGTGGTTTGCTAGCTGAGCTGCTTCTGACTCGTCGCTCTTTGACCGTCCAGTCAAATGATGTGAAAATGCAGATGCTACTGTACACCAGCTAGATCACCCTGGTGTGACCAACATGAAATCTGATTGGTTAAATAAACAGGTTAATTCCAAGGCAGATTATCTTTTACCCGGCAACACATGATAGAAAAAATCTGACTGGATAAACGCGCTAACACACATACACAACTGGAAGCAGTGGACCAAAAGAAAACATACCAAACTAGAAAAGCACTCAGATAGTACATACCTCCGCCAAGGTAGTATTTGTACATTTTTTAAGGTAGTGTTTGTACTTTCCTCCACTAGATGGCACTGAATGACCTCATATGCAACTCTGTGCTGCCATGCCCTATTTTGCAATGATAAAGAATCCTTTAAAAAATTCCTGGATCTAGATCACCCCCAAAATTTAATCATCTCTTCCTTGACTCAGAGCGGACGTATCCTGAAAATTTCATCAATATCCATCAATAACTTTCTGAATTATGTTGTCAACAAACAAGTACACCCACAGATCCTGGCACAAACATAACCTCCTTGGTGAAAGTAATAAAGATAATACTCTACTGGCAACCATTTAATACAGTTGCATTGAACAAATGTAAAAAAAAAAAAAAAAAAAAAATAGGGGGTAAATGTAAGTCAGTGATTCTGATTCTTTAGGCCTGAATAAAAGGCCTTGGTAACTTGCTGATGCTCCACCACTAATATTATATTAGATCTGTTTCTCTGTTTGACTCTTGCAGGAAGATTTTTTTTCTCAAAGTTTTCAGCCAACATTAAAAACACAAAAAAACAGTTGGTATTCATTTGAGATTTCTGAGTCCTCACATTCTGATGGCTCATTAGAGATGTTTTTGTGATACTGAAACATCTTTGTCAAAGGCCTTTTTAGTGTGTGTTTTCAAGGGCTTACACACACACACACACACACACACGCACACGCATGCAGGATCTGGTCTTGGTCGGCTTCTTTGGGGTCATTTCACTGTCACACACATTTAGCTGTGTTTAAGCGGGCACCATGGGAACTAATTAGCTCACCCGTCAATAACTTCAATGATGAGGTGCCACCGACGACATCCAATCACACTCAATTAATCACAGAGACTAATAGGGGCCATCGAAATCAATTGGCTCCTCATCTGAAAGCCTCAGTCAAAGTCACAATATTGAACACAAACATACTCACAGACAAATTAATTGTCAGGAAGGACGTGGAAGCACAAACCCGTATTCCCACATGGAGGGAGACTTTGTAAAATTTGCCACAATCAATCAAAAGGGGTTTATTAAGAACTTGAAGTTGCTGTCATTAGACAAAAGGTTAAAAGACACAAAGAGAAGAGCTCATCCTTCACTGATATGCGAAGAGGGGGAAGCAGAAGTGTTTTTTGGAGAGGTTTTATTTGACCTCAGGGGCGTAATTTGGTTCATTTTACCTGGCGAGAGAGGTGTCAATCAACCCACCGCCGAGGCACCTGAGGAGGAAGTTAAGCCTGGTTTCTCTACAGGGACTGAAGTAAAACAAACGTGACCTGAACCTCCAAAGCTACATGACTCTGAGGGAATGGAACTGTCAGGGCTTGTGTGTGTGTTGTCAATGTTAAACAATGTAGAAAGAACCTAAACTGATGTAGGAAACTTTTCTAAATGGTGAAGCTACTTGTTGAGCGTCAGGTTTTTAGGCCTTGGTTTGTTTGAGGTGAATTTTCATAGACAAGTCTTTTTCATTGGTAAACAATGTTGTGAAGCCTTGCAGAGGAAAGAAGAACAGGAATGTGTTTGTGTCAAAGAATAATAAATACACAGCCTTTTACATCAAGGACATAGTCTCCAGGTTTTGACATTTAACGTTTAGGTTTTAGTCTTTCATGAAAAATATAAACCATATATAAGATTCTGTGAGTTTTTGTAAACTGAAGCTGTTAAGCATTAAATTTGACTGAATCTGAAACAGAGTTCAAGTTTTCCAGGACGACACATGGTTTTATGGTCCTTAAAGTGGACTTGTAAAAACAATATCACCACTACATCCATAAACTTCTCAAAGTGTTAAAACAAATTAAAAACTGACCAAAAGTGACTGAAAATGTTTTATTCTTCTGCTCCACTCCATCTATGTAACAACTGTACTTTTTACAGAACAGAACTTTTACTTGCAGTAAAATACTTTTGTTATTAACCTTATAACAGGCACTGAGTCGTGAGCACCCCAGGGTGCATTGTTTTCTGATGAATTATGATTTTAATTCATGATTCACGGCATGTACAAACACATACGATGCTTAAAACGCATACCGTTTGAAAGCGGAGACCGTCCGCTTTCATTTGAGATCTTTCCAATGGTACCAAGTACATGCATGTACCTAAAACTATGTGGGATCTATGCTACTTATAATTTGGGTATGCCACTTTCGTGAATTAAGTTTGAAAAAGGGGGCGACTGTTATAGGGTTAATACTTCTGCTGTTTAAGAGCTGCACTTTTTTGTGCATGAACTGGTCTTCTGTTTCTCTTCTGCATTAAGAAATGATGAATGTTTTATTGTTGTTTTATGAGAAATAGGACATTATTCAGTGTGATTAGACATGTTTTTTCTCGTTAACGCTTTATGTGACTATTTTTGTCTATGTCTGCACACATTCCAAGACAGTGACATCAACAGTTCCAGTGAGGACAGTGAGTCAACAATCTCAGGTCCAATGTGGTCTACAGGGTCTGTCAGGTCCACGTGTGCATGAACAGTGAGTGGACCTGCTTTGTTAGGTACCATGAAGTAATGGTACTAATGTAAAGAATGTAAAGAATGATGTTCAAAGGGTGAATGTGGATGTGGACAGGGGTCTGGATGAGGACTGATGTTGGTCTAATGTTGCAGAAGTCATGCTCTAATGTTAAACAACACATGATCCTAGTTGAAGGCTGACTTTGGCTCAGTTGGTAGAGCAGGTTGCCCAATGACCAAAGGGTTGCGGGTTAGAATTCTGGCTGTGACTGTCCACATGTTGATGGTGGCAGGTGATGTGTGTCTGAATGGGTGAATGTGAGGCCTTGTAAATGAAGGTGTATAAAATGCACTACATAGCTTCACTCCATTTACCATGTTCCTTTCACATTACGTGTTTTTGTATTTGCTTCTTGTATTTTTTTTTTTTTTTTTTGCCATTTATGGATTAGGAACCAAATATGGTAACTTCACTGACCTTGATTTTCTACATGGCAGTAACAAAATTTGAAAAATGTCACAAAATTTTGAATTCTAGAGTATGCCTATGAGTGCCCTATAAAGGGTGAAATACATTGCATAAATCCTAAAGAGAAAAAAATACTAACAACTGGGGGCAGCTGTGGACTGGCATAGAGTTGTTGGCTGATGTGCTCTTGAGCAAGGTGCTTAACATTTGCTCCTCAGATACCTGACATGGCCAGCCCACTGCTCCCAGCATGCAATGTGTGTGATGCATAATCTAGTGATGGGTTAAAGACAGATGACAAATTTCAGAATGTGGTGTATGTTTATGTATGTGAAAAACTACTACTGACAAAATAAAGATTCAATTCTATTCTGTTTTATTCTATATTAGCTATTTATACATTTTTAGTGGATTGTAGGTTCACAGTTTAGCATCAATACTTGTCTTGAAAGGATTCATAGGCTGTGTCAATATTTGGCTGGGACGTACACTGACGATAGTAACAGTATGTGAGGTTCAAGTCCAGATATTCACCATGTACAACTTTCTACTGCATACTAGTACTGTCAGCAACAATATGAGTGGGATGACACACTTGAAGTACTGGTTATAAATATATGACAGGAGATGGGAGAAGAGCCAGAAAATGAGAAAAAAATAAAAGATAAGACCCATCACAGATATCACGCATCAAACTGATTCATTTGGAGAAACTGGGTCAGTAAATCTGTCAATAACATATATTGAAAAGCATTGCCATTTGCTACTGATTCTTTTTTTTTTTTTAAATTGCCCAGAGAAGTTGAAAAGAATATGAAATATCCAGTGTGAACCATTTGTTCAAAACTGAAATGACTGCTTCCCACACATGCTTTCTGTACAGTATTATTAAATGCTCTATAGTTTGCGAGAAAATGTACTTATTACATGCCGACAGATGGATACTCAGGCATAAACATAAGCTAACCTCACTTGTCCTTTCAGACAGATATCCACACTTAACATTTAAAGATACAGACATTCAAGGTGAACTATCTGTACAAACCTGAACTGTAAATCGCATCATTCTCTTAGAAAACAGCTTCAGTGAACTTTGAACTGGTGATTGTACAACAACTTGCAAGGAATGAGACACATGGTTCAGCAGATATGATCTTCATTTTAAGGCAAACTGTTTGTATGAATATAAAATGCTTTTTTTTTGTATCTCTTGTAAGGTTTGATCAAATTCTAACACAGCAAAAGACATATCAAGAAAAAGTGCATCGCTCCAACAAGTCGAGTGAAAAAACGCTGGTCGGAAGTAAAATAATGATACTGCATCCTGCCAAGTTATTTGTAGATACAACAGAAAAGATGTTACAAACACATGGTTAAAAAATGCAAATCTCATACAATTATATGCACAATAGCCTCTGTTAATTTGTTATAAGGCACATCAAATACTATGTATGCATCTAATGAATGATGGAGAGGCAGGTTTGTTTCAGGTTTCTCAAACAAAGATAAGAAGAATGCACCTGTAGAGGAAACAGACCACAAAGAGAGCATGAATATTAAAGTGAATAAAACAATGATACAAATGAAAATGACAGTGTGGGTTATGTTCTTTTGTGTGTAGTGCCCTGGGAGGTATCACCTGAGTCAGGACGCTGCTCATGAATAAATGTTATTGAATCAGTGCACTTTCATCATCTGGTTTGAATTGCAAAAAAACTGACAATGACTGTGAAGATCCTCTTTGTTGAGTCATGAAACACCGACCCGGATGTGCACAAACCTGCACAAATGGTTGGGGATGCTACTTTTAAATGGTAATAGGTCACAGGCTCAGCTATGGTCTGCAGTTCATATATGCAAATGAGGCCACTGTGAATGAGATTTAGACGATCTGATGCATCCTGCTTGTTTGATCATTATGAAACATCAACAAAGACTATATTAAAACCGCATTTGGAAATGTATATTTGCAACGCAAAGCAGGGAAATAAATCTAAGTCCTGGTTTTGTTTGGCAGACCTTTTCCTCTCTGATTTCAGTCACAGACTTTTTCTTCCCTGTCACATTCTACCCTGCTTTTTGATGTGGCAATTTATAGTAAAATGAAAGGTAAAGCAATTTTACTACTTCAAAGTAAGGCAAAAATATTCCAGGTGGGATATACCACACATAATAATTACACAGAGTTTAATTTAATGACTGAAAATAGAAACAGCGGTTAGTGTTCAGTCCACTAGAACTGATTGAAAAGATTGGAAGAGCTGATATTCACTTCAGTCGCTAGAAAATATGGGTGCCTTGAGCGTTTCTTCAACCTTTCAATATGTACATCTACACTGCAAAAATATGTCACATGTCATATCAACAACTTGATATAGTGCTCTAGCAAAACATATTTGTCTCGGATAGACTGAGCTGGAGGGTGGAGTTGAATGTTTTTTTTTTTTTTGCTTAAAACTGGATTATTAAATATATGATCCATCAATTTTTTGCAGGTGCAGTGGTTAGCACTCATGAGCACTCACAGCAAGAAGGTCCTAGGTTTTATTCCAGCACCAGTCTGGTGGGACATTTCTGTGGGGAGTTTGCATGTTCTCCCCGGGTCTGCGTGGGTTCTCTCCGGGTACTCCGGTTTCCTCCCACAATCCAAAGACATGCACTGATAGGTTAATCGGCTAA
>JAQQZY010000005.1:48163065-48175698 GCA_030068375.1 Ostorhinchus rueppellii
CAATGGGATTGTGAAGAGGTTTTCAAGCAATATGGTAAAAAATGTTCCAAAAAAAGATCTCCCACCATACCTTTAACGTCCTTCTGTGAATTATTCTTGGAAATAAAAGCAGCATATCAAAAGAAGTAACTGTGTTCCACCTCTGGGAACCGCTTTTGGGATATTCTGAAATCACAGACCATTCTTACACCTGTATAGTTTGTACAAAGAAAAGAACGAAACAGTACAATGTGAGGTTTATAAATAAAAGCCAAGCAACATGAGAGTCTGCAGACGTACAGCTAAGGAGACTTTACAAAAGAATGGATTCCACGGTCAGCAATAAAACATACAGAACAACAGTGGACCGAATCCAACCTCCAGTGTATTTGTAAAGAGAAGATCCTCGTAATCCAATAAAAGTAAGAAAGTGAATGAAATTAGATGTTTCCTCGCCAGGGGAGAGAAAAACAGGATTGGATCCAAGAAGAAACATAGTTTAAGCTACAGTTTGTGAACAAGGCCATCAATGTGGTTCAGAAGAAAAGCTCGGATTAATAACAATACATACGTGGTGAAAAATATGAACCCTTTATTGGGCAAGTGACTATATTTGGTAATTTCCACATACATTCCAAGACAGTGAGAGCAACAGTTCCAGTGAGGACAGTGAGTCACCAATTTCAGGTCCAATGTGGTCTACACGGTCTATAAGGTTCACGTGCGCATGAACAGTGAGTGGACCTTTGTTCGGTACCATGAAGTAATGTTACTAATGTAAGGGATGATGTTCAAAGGGTGAATGTGGGTGTGGACAGGGGTCTGGATCAGCACTGATGTTGGCCTAATGTTCTAAAAGTGATGTTCTAATATTCTAAAATGCATGTTCCTTTCACCTTACATGTGTTTTTCTTGGATTTTTATAAAGAGTTCTTTATTCATTTATTTGCCACATACGGGCAAGGAACCAAATATGGTAACTTTATGCTGCATTTCCACGACATGGTACCAGCTCAACTTGACTCAACTCAGTTCGGCCTTATTGTGTTTCCATTATGAAAAAGGACCCAGAATCTGGTACCAGGTGCTAGTTTTTTGGTATCATCTCCACCAAGGTTAATTACACAAATCACAAACTTCAAAAAAAAAAAAAAAAAAAAAAATCCTTAATTTAACCCAATAGATAAATATGTGTTACTGAAAAGACATCTTACATTTCAGCTGTCAAAAATATGGGCCCTGGACCAAATCCTGCCCACCAAAAGGTCCAATGTGGTCCATGGGATCAATTTATGGAAAAAATAAAAAAATAAATAAACAAATAAACATAATAACAATCAGTGGCGTCAAAACCATTTCTTTTTAGTTCAGGTTCCAAATTAAGAGCAATGTGGTCTGATGTGGATCAGACCAGTAATATACTATTATAACCTATACATAATGACAACTCCAAAAATGTTTACATTTACAAACTATCCTTTCACCAAAATTGGGAATAACATGACCAAATATGAAGAACATGAAATATCTAAAGAGAAGTAAGAGTATTTTACAAATATTCTGCCTGTTACTACATGTTTTGTGTATTTTTAGCTCCACTGTGATCTGTAAGTTGTAATGCATGTGTAAATGATAAACTGAGGCCAAATATTGTTAAAACTGCACTTATTTTTCTGAAAAAAAATTGTAGGTTGTTTATATTATTCATATTTTTAAAGAAACTTTGTAGATGTAAATGCTTCATTAATGCAATTTCACGTTTATCACTGTTATTATTTGATTGAATCCAGCACATTTGAGATCATTTTGGGTTGGATGTGACCCCTGAACTAAAATGAGTTCAACACCTCTGTCTTACATGCTGAACTTTCAGGAAATATCAGCGAATATAGTCCCATATGCTGTTGCATCCCCACATATTCAGTGTGTAAAATCACCCCTGAATGGACTAAAACTTTACACCATTACATTCATTTTCATTGTTTATTAGTTCAGGACAAAACATTATAGCAATTTTCTCCATATGGTATGGGACTTTTTGTTTGTTGAGAGACAAGACAAATACTACAATTATGTCTTAGCGGGAGAGCGAATTCCTTCACTGCCCACTGTTCGTTGACCTCTTTTCTCTTCTTCCTCTTCGTCTCAATGTCCCGTCCAATTTCTACTCATTTTATGCTATAGGAACCAGTAGCACGAATCCAGAATCTTATGAGTGTCCAGGCATTCCATTCACACGACTTCACTCTTACCGTATTTCAATATTATTTATTTTGACAGTGCAAAGGAGATTGCCAGGAAAGTTGGGAAACAAAGTGCCACTCATGAGTGATTTGTTCATTTTAAAGTAATCTTCTTAGTAAAACTGGGATTTTAACTTTTCAAGCTGTAGCCTCACATGACTGGGCCTTTCTCCACACTTGCATTCAATTATTCTTCGTCTCCGCACAAGAAAAGCTATTTCCGCCGCAGCAGACAAACAGAAACAGTAAAATAACTTCTTCTTTTTTTTTTTTTTTTGAAAATGTAAGCAATTGCAAAGTCTGGTCTTTTCACTTTCGAAGGACAGAATGGTGTCTTGGTGCTTCTGAATAAGGTCACATTGAGGTTTAATTGCATTTGCTGTGGACTGTGGAGCAGGTCAGACACTTTGACTAACAGGGAAGTGAGTCCAGGACTGAGTCACACTGTAAACAACACATGGTGACACTTGAAAACTAGAATATCAGTAGCTCTCATTGTTTACTTTTGACACAGACAGCCGAGAGCACACAGTTATTTTCCTCTGTTCTACCCCCTCTCTCATATCTGACCATATCAATCATTACTTTGTGTCTGTGGGGTGAATTGCCTGGCAAAACAAACACAAAAAAACAAAGGTTTTATCAGTTTTTGGGTCAACTCACTATTTGCTGCTGTCTTCACAAATTCTATCTGCCATGTATGTGCAATGTGAGCAACAATAACCACAAACAGCAACAATGGTTATTTATTAACCCTTAAACTGTATTCTTAAATTCCAAATTTAATTCAAAATTCCAACATTTAATGTTTCTTATGTGATTTTATCACTGTTACATTTTGTGTTCAATGGAAGTCACCTGTTCTCCTCTATTTAATTTACTGGTCATGTAGATGTTTCATAAAAGCTCAAAGGTTAGAGAGAAAATTGAAGAAGTGACTTTTCCATCTATACATGTACACACAGTACAAATCACAAACAGAACATAAAAAAAAACCCAGTGTTATTTGACGGTGTTTCCACATTCACAACGGCATCTCTGAACACGGCTGAGGAAAAGCTCAGAAACAGCATCTTACCTGAATTATTTAAATGTATTGACAAGATTCATGATTCAAAAGTTATGAAATATTTTTGATCACTATCAGTGTCAGGATCGCCTGTGGGCGTTTAGGCCTTTGAGGGTTAAAGAGTAAAATAATTGTGAAATGAAGCAAAGCAGCACCACAGTAATAACAACTACTCGGCTGTATTCTGTCTCCTAAAGAAGTCCTAATCTCAGTTTTTCAGATTAAGGGATTTTTCACCCTGACCAGAAATGTAATTAATAAAATTATTTCAATTTATTACCTAGCTTTTTTTTCTACTTCTCCTTTATTGGGTTCTTTCCTGCCTTAGTGAAACGCTCAGTCACACTTACCTACTTTTACTAAAATAAAGTGAAGGGTACATCACACTGATGTCACACAAGATACTTTGAGAAAGTTGTAGATTAAGAGAAAAAAAAATGGAGAGGAAAGCAATTGAGGTCAGCCTAAGGCCAGCTCACTAATGAAAGTAGAAATTGCTATTCTATCACTGAAAATCCTGTCAGTGCTACGAAGCAGTGGGTAGCATTTTACCGTGCAAAATTGAAATTTGAGTGCGTTGAAGGTTGAGATGTCTGTAGTCTCACTAAGAGGTAAAGCTCTATGTCACCGTGGCCATAACAGCCCGAGGCTCTGTCACTGTGGCGACAATTGCCTCTTAGCTGCGGTGTCCATGACGGTAAAATGAGTGACAGGCAGGGATTGGCCAATCAGAGATGTCAGTCGGCCAGATGGGCAAACGGCTAACTGCCATCGCTCAGCAAGGAGGAGAGATGAGACAGGCAGGTAGCACATGAATCCCTAAACGTCAGCGGACTCTTTTAAATTTAGCTGTCAGATCCAAAGGTAGACAGACAGACAGACAGGCAGACAAAGAGACGGAGAAAAATCAAAAGTGTCTGGCCTGTAAAGCTTCAGGCCATCATTGTGAATTCAGCCAGCTGCTTTGTGCAGTGAGCACACTGTGCTGTCCTTTTACATACACCGTGTTCTCTTTATGGAGTTATGAAAGGTGTCACATTACCGTGGAGGCACAAAGGCTCATTCTGCACAGTCTGAAACCTTTAGATACACATTCATACTGATAGAGAAAGGCCAAAGAGACAGCTACTGCCACTGCCAGAAAGCATAAAGCGGGCAAGAGCACACCATATATACACGCAGCACAACAACACAACACCCCTGCAAGTAGTTCTGTGCATTTTATGGTTAGTTTAAGAGTGTTTCTCTTCTAAACACTGTACATATTTTATACTACAGGAAAGTTTTTACAGTGACTTTAAAGTACATGGTTTCAATCTGGATCTCCGAACTCCAGCTGTGTACAGCCTGATCTAATCCAGGTGCTTTGTCAGTCACAATAGAACATCTTAGCTTTTGGCATCGTTGGATGATTGCAAAACTGTTCCCAGAGGAAAGGTTTAAAATTACAATATCCATTTACAAAAAATAAAAAAAATTGCAATACATATATATCATTTCACTGGGAAATGTCAGAACTGGAAGAAATACCTGTGAACGGCAGCATCCTAGGAGAAATCTGAAAGCAATTGTATGGTGATGTCAAACTGGATGAAAAAGACCCTAATCATGATGCATCAATCTGTGCTGAACAGGCTTAGATGGGTTTATGGCCTTCAGGAGCAGAACTCTAACAACATTCATCAGGCTGTTTTTTTTTTTTTTTTGTTTTTGTTTTTTTTTACAGAGAAGCAGCTTATGTCTATGATGGAATAAACATTTCTCAGATAAATTGAAGATGTTTGTGTGCCCCACAGCATTAGATTTGACCTGGCAGGGGGTGTGGGGATAACCCTGGGTCCTGAGTGGGCTTGTCATGGAAGTCAAACTGCTATACAACTTCTATGTTCTGTTTATCATCTTTGCTGTCAGTCCAGTCAGGTTTGCTGCTCTACACAACAGTTCAATTATTCCTTCCTCTTTTTCTCCCATTTCTCCCGTTTCACAGACTATGTTCACATGCATGAAATATTCTGATTTTGGCTGTTATTCCGAAAATTCCCAATAAGCTGTTTACTCAACTCGTGAAAGTGAATTTTCCACTAATATTCTTGTTTACATGCAGTCTCACATACCCCATTAATAGTAATAACAGTGTTTTTTTCAAAGATTCCCACTGGTGGCAGATGTTCCACTGTGTGAACTCAGTTCCTCTTTTGTTCCTCCAAACAGTTTTTATTATTTGCTCATTTCTATAAACCTGTATATATTCTCTGTCATAATGTTTACCAGTATCTGTGTTTCTCTGTGAGGAGGATCTTTGTCTTTACTCCAGTAGTGTGTGTGTGTGTGTGTGTGTGTGTGTGTGTGTGTGTGTCAGTAAAACATGCAAATTAGATTCATTGCTCTATATTTGCTGTATATTTTGTTACCTCCACCTCTGAGTTTCACACAGGAACTTTAATTTTACAGTTAAAGACTTACAACTATTTCTGTGGTGACTTGCAAATGAATGTTCATCTACATGAAACCTTTCATGAGTGATTTACCACCGTATCATCCTCTGCATTTTGCGTTTTTCTATAAAAATCTGTTATTTTCCAATTAATGGATTTACAGACCATGCAGTAAAGCTCAATACATTCCAAGGTTATTATATCAAAACAGAAAAAACTGAAGAAAATCACATCTTTTCAGCAGTAACTGAACACAAAACCAGTGTCTCCACTGTTTGTCAAACTATAGTACATGGGTTTTTATTGGTGAATCAGTGTTGCAGAAGATACTGGTGTTTCCATGTTCATGATGGAACCTTTGAACATCCAAATAAGACACAACTGATGCCACTGAAAAAACCCTGACAAACTGCATTTTACTGCAGTTATTTAAATGCATTGATAGGATTAGTAGCTCAGAAGTTATAAAACATCTATATCGGTAGATACTTTTTTGTCACCAAAAGCTGTTTAAGTCTTTAAGGATTAAATATGAGTCTAAACCATCACACCATCACTTCCATACCAAAACATGGAACTGAAGCCAGACTTTAGTCCAACATCACATTCAGTCTTGTTTAATATAGATTCTGAGACTATGGGCAGTCATATTCGCAGACTACAAAACTGCACAGCCTCCCAGGCAGAGTTAAACATATTAAAATTATCCAATCAATATAATATGGAGGTCCCAAGTAAAGGCTATGTGGCACTGAAAAAAAGGATTGGCATGATTTTACCAAATAACATCAAGAACTGGCTCAGGCTGAGAACTGATTCCAAAATTGTTTTTATATTCACATTGTAAATGGGAACTAATAAGTGGACTGATAACATGTAAGACTGATAAACAGAACCCACACTTAACCCATAAAGACCCATTGCTACTTGTGTGGCAGTTCCCAAATTAATTTTTCTCTATTTCTATCTTTCATAACTGATTTATCGCTACTTCTTTTTTTTATATATATATTATTATCCTCTGTATGTTTCATTTTTTTTGGTGTAAATCATGTATTTTCCTATATTTAATTCACAGATCATGTAGATGTTCATGAAAACTCAGAGTAAATTCGAAGTTAATTATATCAAAACAGCAAAAAATGAAGAAAGCGTAAAGATATTGCTAACTGAATGTAAAAACAAGTGTGTCTATCCACTGTCACTGATCCAAATCCATGGGTTTTACTGGGGAATCAATGTTCTAGAAGATGATGGAGTTTCCACATTTACTACAGAGCCTCTGAACATTCAAATGGGTCATATCTGATGACCATGAAAAAATGACAAACTGTATTTTACACCAATTATTTACATGTATTGATAGGAATGGTGGATCAACAGATGTTAAACAGTTTAGCTCAGTGGATGGTTTGTGTCACCGGTGGCTGTTTGGGTCTCTATGGGTTAATACTGGCTCTAGTGCTGATAAAATCTCATTGATTCCCATTCCAAGTCGAGAATCGATACATTGATATGCAGTCACGGAGATGCTGTAAAGGCATTACAATTCAGAAAATAGATATTGTGCAGCGTACAAACAGATGCCAAATTTTGATGTGACCTTTTCCTGCCTCAGTTGTTTAATTCACTTTAGCTCAGAGCAGAATGACCCAGTCGCTGTGCATCACCGATGTGATTTATTGCTCGTCAAGAACAAGCCTCAGTGGGGAAATGACAGCCTAAAGAATAAAGGATCCATCCCATCTTATATGCTGCAACATGAGCCTCTGTGAAGACTTTAAAGTAAAGGAAGAGCAATCATAAAATTCAATTCCCCACGTCCTTGAGAGGGTATGTCCCTAAGTTTCCACTCCTGAAGGCAAGAGCAGGCAAAAGACGAAAGGTAAATCGAGGCAGCGGAGCTGGTGGGGATATGGTCTGCATGGTTCAGTGAAGGAACAAACAGTGATCTCATTCCCTCAGCTGCTTTTTGGCAACAGCGCAACCACAACAGGATGCTCTTATCACACCTATTCTCATCCCTTTGAGGCCTGTTAAGGTTCAGTAGTAAAAAAAACACAAGCTGGTGTTTGGAGTGTTAGCATGGGCATAACTAAAGTCAAAATGATATCTTAAAAGACAGCTTGGTTTGTCTATTTTTTCCTCGTATTTCCAGCCAAGTCAGCCTCCTGAGGTTTAAATGGAAATGATAGAAGATAGATGGAAATGGGAGAGATTTCACATAAAAAATTAACCTCAACAAACTCAAAAATAAGGCCAGTTTTCGATCTAGTTGGATATTTGAGAAATGTTTAAAGCTGCAATTTCTGACTTTCTGCCCACTTGGGGGCAATGGAAACAAACAATCGACATGTACTGTGACCTTTTCACCTCACTGAAACCAAAATTAATCACAAATCCCACCCAAACTACGTTTGTCCATCAGTCTTTTCGTACGTCTTTCAGTCGCAAATGGGCTTCTGCAGATGTGAGCAAACACTACTTTGAGATTGTTTAACTGATTAAAAGTAATGGTCTTCCTTCGCAAGCCCTTGGACTGTTTTAAAGAGTCAAACACTGGGTACATCACATGATGACCGATAGTTTTTGTTGTTCAGAGTCAGTGAAGTAGAACAGACGAGTGTTTCTATTCCTTTATGTCCTCAACACTTTATGAACTTTTTATACCTTTTAATTTCTGCTTCTAATCATCTCTTGCTCTCTGATGCTTTCATACCTCTCCATCCTGTTTTTTTTTTTTCCTCTTCTAATTTTTGTGGGTTCATCTGAATCACAACATCAACCAGCTTTAACCCCAGACATTCAGACCTCTCATTAGCTGATTACATACAGCCTCATCGGCACTCGGCGTACGAGCCATATTACAGGGCTTAGACAAAAAACCCCTGTTACTATTTAAAAAAGGTTTGGCTGATAAAATATAATGTGTGATTGGTGAATCATATGTGATTACGGGGGTCATCCTATAGAGACAGCGTTCCCGTAAAAAGGGGACTAGAGCTCTGTTCCATATCTTTTAATTTCAACTGAAATTTCTATTCTATATGCAAGTGCACTATTAAGGAAAGGAAGGCAGACATGCAGGGAGACAGAGAGGGGGAGTGGGGAAGTAAAGAGGGGTGGAAGGGATAGGGTGGGATGCAGAGGGGGGGGGGTCAGAGATTAAAAGCAAGGAACAGAGCAAAAAAAGAAAGTGAGTGGGCAAGAAAAAGAAAGAGAGGATAAATGACAGTCATTGTTCCTTCCTCTTGCTGTCAGTTCTCAGTAATGCTAATCATTAGGCTAATCTGACAGGATGGTACACACACACACACACACACAGACACACACACACAGACGCACACAGACACACTACCTCCCACCCCCCCGTTGCCGTCCAGTGCCCAGTGTCCATGTGAGGGAACCGCCACATTACATGGCTGTTTGTTCTCTTTGTGCACTTGCTTCCAATGCTATCAGGACCAGTGTGTGCATGAGTTTGTGCAAGTGTATGTGTGTACCTTTGCAGCCCAGTGTATTTTTTTCCCAACAGGAATGAAGTCAAATTCAACTAATTTGGTGATGAATTTGCATTAGGAAAAAAAAAAAAAACAAAAAAAAAAAAACCCGGAAATTATGAAAACATTTAAAGTTAAAAGTTTAAAGCTTTAGTGGCTCCACTGTCTCTGTCAAACAATATTTGTTTAGGAGCAGACAATAAAAACCCACGTCTGGGTTTGTCTTAATGAAGAAAGTTCATTGATTTTTTTATTTGCAGATTTATTGTTTGAGTGCAAAATCTGATGGAATGCCTTGTATGGTTTAGTTTACAAGCAAATAAATGAAAAGGGAAACTGGCCCCAGCTGCTTAGAAAGGTCATTTTTAACTGAAGTTGCAAAAGTGAAAGTCCAGTTTTATGCAATTTGATATTGTTACATCTCCTAAACATCAGCAAAAGTTCTTGAACGCCTAAAGCTAAATAATTCTGACTTTCAGTCGACATAGAGGAGGCCACATAACCTTGAGTTGAAGAGTGATTCATTGCCTTAACCCATAAAGACCCAAACAGCCACTGGCAACCAAAACCAACTATTGATGTAAACTGTTTAATACCAGCTGATCCACTAAGTCTATCAATATGTGTAAATAACTGGTGTAAAATGCAGTTTGTTGTCTTTTCATAGTCATCAGATACACTGAAAAAAACTCAAACTAGAGAGGATAATATAACAATAAATGGTGATAAATGACCAGAGAAAGGTTAAATATAGAGAGAAATTAATTTCAGAGCTGCCACAAAAATAAGACTGGGTTTTTATGGGTTGATTTGGACATTTATTATTTGACTGAAAACTATAATGCAATGTTAATTTAGTTTATTTTTTAAAGGGGAACTTCCAGTAGCAGTTATAGGCATGAAAAGCTAGGTTTCAGTTACATATCATTATTAAATGTAAACTTAATTAACTGTGAAAGTCCCGTTTCATACAATATAATGTTGTTAAATCTCCCAAAACTTCAACCCAAGTTTTTAGAAATCTAAACTTAATGATCCTCAATTTTAGGGAATGTAGAGGACACCATCATGAGCTTATGCAGGATTCATTATCTTGATGAAGAAAGTTATTAGACTTTTTATTTTGCAGATGTATTGTCTGAGCATAAAAAAGGATGAAATTCTGCTTTCGTTCACGTCACTTGCAAACAAATGAAAGGGGATGCTGCAACAGCGGCTGTTTGGTTATAAAAGTTAGGATCAGTGCTTTTTGGTTATTATATTTCAGTACTAACTAAAGACGTCAGCTGCAATGGTAAAAGTTGACATTGTATCTCTTAAAAAAATATTAAAACTAAATAATTATTACTTCCATTGGATGTATGCAAGGCCACATAATCTCGAGCTTAAACAGGATTCACTGTCTTAATGAAGAAAGTTATTAAGTTTTTAATTTGTAGATTTAGCCCTGACTGTACCCAGCCTTTGCCTGTTGGTAGCTGGGTATGGGGTGGGGTGTGTGTGGGGGGTTTAAGCAGTTTGACAAGTTGCAGATTTATTGTCGAAGTACAAAATATGATGGAATGCCTTGGTTTAGTTCCAATGCAAACCAGTGGAAGAACTTGTTGCAACAGCTGCGGTGAGCTCAGAAACGTAAGGATCAGTGCTTTCTGGTTATTGCGTATCATTAAGTAAACACTTCAGTCCTTCCAACAACTCACATCACTCAAAGTCCAGTTTCAGGCCATTTGATGTTGTTAAATCTCCTCTAAACATCCTCTTTTCTGCAGGCAGTACACAGAAAAAAAAAAAAAAAAAGTTCTTAAAAGTCTTTACAAAACTAAATGATTCTCACTTTCAGTGAAAGTAGAGGAGGCCACACAATCTTAGGCTTAAGTGGGATGCAGTACCGTTAAATAAGTGTGTTTGTGTGTGTGTGTGTGTGTGTGTGTGTAAGAAAGAGAGAGTGAGAGAGAGAGAGAGAGAGAGAGAGAGAGAGAGAGAGAGAGAGAGAGAGAGAGTGTCCTAAGGGAAAAGAGGAATCTTGGTTTAGAATAGGTAACAGTGGAATGTAATTGAGCTGAAAATTGAAAAGCGGAGCCGTAGCAAAGCCAAGCTGGTGTGTGTATGTGTGTGTGTGTGTGTGTACATGTGTATGAGTACGTGTGTCGTGCAGGTAGACTTTGGAATGTGTGTGTATGTAGGTTTGCGTGCACAAGATTCTGTGTGCGCACCTGTGTTTGTTTGTGTTTTAAAACCAGAGTGGGATGCCAGTGTAATCCTCGCACAGCCGGACCCCCAAGGATAACAGAATTTACTGCTGAGTGGGTGAGCCACACAAGCATGCATATGTGAACGCTCCCCCCATACACACACACACACACACACACACACACACACGCTTACACTCACAGACGCACTAAGACACACACAACCCCATGCCAACTACCTGAGAGAGTAAAGATGAGTGAGGATGAGAGCACGCTGAGCCTCACTCCTCTTCTCACCAGAAACACTCGCTTGGAAAATTGGAAAGAGCTTTGCTGTCTCCTCTGGGCATCACTCATGATAGTTCATTTTGTTGACTATACATGATATACTATTCTGTATGTACTGTTGAATGGGCAGGTTTACTCTGTTTTTATTATATTCCAACAGTGCAATAGTAGAAATGTTTCCTGCCCTTTAAATAGATTCATTTTTGCTGTGGTTTTGGGGCATCACAGACAAATCAGCAGGAAACTGTTGCTTTGAAGGTTTGTGTAACCTGTGGATAAGGGTAATCTCATTCTCATTGAAGGAGCTGCTACTTTTTCACTTTTCCTCAACGGCTTATGAGTGATTTTGGTATGGACACAGAAATTTCCAGTCTTTTCTTGCAGAGCTGGGGAGTTCACAACTTGATTCTTCCTGATTTTTGGTTTTAATGATTTAAATTAGGTTTAGTAAAAGTGAAAGCAAACAGAATGAAAAATATTCAATAAAGGACAAATTCTCCCAAAATGTACAGTAGAGAAGCATTATTACTTTCTTACTATACAACACTGGTTTTAAAATTAATAAATACACCTCCTGGCCACACAACAAGCTGCACACTTCCACTTTTTTGAAGAGTTTATTTAAAGTCACAACATTTATTTAGATCCATAGTTTCTTTAACTTTTTTGGCTAAGACCTTGTATTAATGATGGCAGAGTTGGACTTCTGTATGTGGTCTTCTCCATCACATCCAGCTGATTCTCAGTGGCGTTCAGGTCTGGACTCTGGAGTCCAATCCATGTGTGAAAATGACATCTCTTTCTCCCTGAAACACTCTTTCACAACTGACCCTGGTGAATCCTGGTTTTATCATCTTCCAATGTCTCCAAAAACCTCCACTGATGTTCAGAACAGGTCCTTCAGTAGAGCTGAACGATCTATCATTTTGG
>JAQQZY010000005.1:48188121-48203888 GCA_030068375.1 Ostorhinchus rueppellii
CCGGACCTGGCTGAGGCTCTATGGAGCGTGCCTAGACCAATGATTCAGGCAAAAAATATTTTTTGCCACTAGAGGCGAGCTAGTTTACTAGGCTACCCAACGTCATCATTTTTATTGTTTAATGTATGATTCCATGATCAGTAAAGAACCTCAGATAGTCACAGTAGTTCTGTCTCTAACTGAGGGAACTTCCATGACTGAGCTCCTCCTGGACGTTTTGCCTTCAGAAAAGGCTTTGAGGATAAATATCAGCGTCTGTTCTACAGGTTCCATGCTGCTTTGGCATCTTCCCTCATTGACAGAACAGGACCGACCCCTCCCTCCTCTGCCTGCTGACGTTTGCTGACAGATCGGACAGTGCCCATTCGTGAGAGGGGCTTCGCAAGGGCTCGATTGCAAACGCAAACACTGAGCCAGCAGGTCATTAGAGCGTGAGTGATGGTGTGTTATGTTGGAGCTGACTCGACTCTGCATCAGGACTTCAGTGTAATAACAGCAATAAGAACTGATCACCTAGACAGTCACTAATGGACTTTTTCTGCTTCTGTTTCACTATTTTTAATTTTTTTTTCCCAATGTCTCCGCTTGAACTCTCCTTGAAGCTTCGTCTTATACAACTGCTCTGAAATGTAACATTCCTCTATTTTCAATTCATTTATTCTTCTATTTTTGGTAATAAATCATGTATACTTTGACCTGTTTGCATTTGCTTTGCTTTGTAAATTCTTTAAACTAATCAGACTCATTTTCATCTTCTGTCCTTTTCTCTACTGTCTTTTGCCATTAATCTCTTAATTTTATTACTTTTTCTTCTTCATGTCGTTCCCTCTTGTTGCAACCCCTCACTGTTTTTTTTAATCTCTTTTATTCTTTCTGTATTCAGGCAGATGTTCCATTTAGAAAATTCAATTTATGTAATAAACCAAAAACAGAAAATCCAAACAATGCACACAAACATACAGTAATTCCATACTGTACACTCTGCTAGTGACATGCTATTAGCTTTTGCCCATGTGAGTGAAGAAGAACAGAGGATGGATTATGCTCTGTCTTAGCTATTTATTTTAGTTTATGGTTTGAAATATTAAATATTTGGTTTACAATAAAGTTAAGTGGCCTGGGTTTGAGTTATGGTGCAGTGAGGGCTTCTCTGTTTGTTTTGTTGTTTATGGTTTTGAAATATTAATCTTTTGTTGTAAGCCAATAATGCTAAGTGGTCTGGTGGAATGAGTTATGGTCTGTGTGTCAAGTGGACACATTTACATGCTCACAAACTCATGTCCTATTAAGGGTCACATTTGGGGTGTTTCTATCTCTTCTATCTGTTTCTTAGATAGGACACCTTTATTTAGCCTTTAGTAGCATCTCATGCATTGATAAATCGTGTATATGATATATTACACAATATGATGTAGTACACTTTGAAGAACTACCAAAAAGAAAATTAAAATAGAGCTCGGAATGCACAGCGTTGCCCCAAATGGTTTCTTCTGACTTTTTCAGATACATTTCAGTCCTTTATCCTCACTAAAACATCAAAAAATCCAATCTTGTCTGAGTAAAGTACATAGATCAATTGATTTTTAAATCTTGGTCTCAAGCCACAATTAAGACCTTCCATCTTTTTTTGGTCCAGTACCTTTTGACCTGTAGAACCTTGTGCAGTTATTATCTTTTCAAATAGGGCTCTTCAAGATGATGCCTCAGGATGATGTGAGGGAAAACTGAGAGCTAAGCCTTTCTCCAGTCCCTGAAAGTTGTTAAACCTGTTCTTGAAATCACACTTGGACAGTGTTAGGGGGTATTCATTCATTCATTTTCCTCACTATTGTCACAGGGGTCACTTGGTGCCTATCCCTTCTACTTAGGAGCGAAGGCGGGGTTACACCCTGGACATGTCACCAGTTCATTGCAGGGCTGACATATAAAGACAAATAAGCGCTCTCACATTCACATTCACCTATTTATCCTATCAGTGCATGTCTTTTTGGATGGTGGGAGGAAGCCAGAAAGGACCCACGCAGACACGGGGAGAACATGCAAACTCTACACACTCGACTGGTGTTGGATTCGAACCCACCTTCTTGTTGTGAGGCATGAGTGCTACCCACTGCACCACCGTGTTGGGGAGGTAATGGACTGCATATTATTTGCATCAGGACTCACACTACACTTCAGACTTGTTTTTCCCATAGCTTCTCTACTGCAGTTGAACCTCTTTTGAATAGCTGCAACCCCTTTATTTCTTTCATCTTGACCTTCAGATGGTCGTCAAACCTCACTCGACCTTTGTGGGGTGCATAGTCAGATCTATCTTCACATTTCATTAGCATCCAGCACAGAGATAAGTCTAACTCAGCCCACTATTATTCTGGAATAGGAAATGAAAAAAATCCTGGGTTATCTGGCTTTTTTTTTTTTTTTTTTTTTTTTTTTTTTATGAATCTTAATCATCCTGGGTGTTGTTAAGTGTAGGATGCAGCAAATGTTTCTTTGCAAAATAACATCACAGGAAAAGGTTATTTTCGTGAATCATTTGCACATGGGGAAGTGAGCTTTGTATTAAAAATACAAAGGCGTGAGTCTTCAGCCCTGTTTGCATGGGACCATTATACCCTGTGGACCTCCACTGATTTGGAAATTAACCTCCCACGTCTGTGCTTCATGCAGCGCATTCACACAGGATAGGCAAAATCCGTTTTACACAAAAATTACTGACATTAACGCTTAGTTGTGATGTCAAGGGCAGGTTCACCATTTGCAAATAATTGCTGAAAGATCGAAAAATGCTCCAATTGTAGCTGTCATGGAAGTATTTTAAGAAGTTGCTTATTTAAAGGATTTCATTTTGATCTTTTAGTGAATATCCATGCTATACTGCATTGCAATTTTCACTCAAAACTGTTTTAAACCTGTCATTTATCATCTCCAGCACAGCCTCCATTCAGCATGAATAAAACATGTTAAGTCTCACCAAATCACAGAGATGTCAATTCACACAGGATCAATATTATCATAGGACATCTGTGATCATCAAAAAATGGTAGGTCATTTGCAGTGGGTTTGCATGGGATTAAGATTATACATGACCACCATGGGTAATACTGTGCTATGTGAAAAGAACTTGTGTCAAAACTATCAAAAAAGCTTTTTCAGAATGTGGTCATAGCTTGGAGGTTGTTGTTCTTTCGCATAATGTGAGTGGGCCTCCCAAAACAGTGACACAAAGTACAATCTGCCAGGGTGGTATTAGGGATGAATTAAAGTACTGTGATCATACAACCATCAACCACTTTATACTTGACATACTTGAATATATGTGAATGCAGTGTTTATATTACATTTTAATTCTATAGTTATATAAATATTCATAGAAACACCAAATTTCTTATTTTTCTCTTTAATTTCATTTTTCACTCTTGTGTTTTTTTTTATCTGTCTTCTTTTTCTCTTCACTTGCTTGTTGTATGTTACGATTATTAAATGTTTTTAACAGTTACATTTCCCCATAGTGGGATGAATAAAATCTTATCTTATCTTATCTTATCTTATCTTATCTTATCTTATCTTATCTTATCTTATCTTATGTGCAATAAACTATTTAGTGCTTCTTACATTGATATATGACCTTCTCATGTCACTTTGTTAGATTTCATATTATTCATCATGGTAATTTTCATGTTTCCTAAGCTTTAGTCAATCAGACTAAACCTCTGAGGTAGTTTTACTGTAGTTGGACTAGTTAGAATAGTTTGCAAAAGTACCCTCAGTTTCCCCCTCCCAACACTCTTTACATCTCAAATTAATACAAACAAAGGCTATGCATATATGTACTCCCAGAAACTAGTGTGTGTAGTTCATTGTGTGCGTCGGCATGAATCAGAACAAGTGTGTTATGTTTGATGAGGGTCTCTGAGGTGGATTATGACGGCGCAGAATAATGGCTGTGCGATAATTAATGGGATTAACAGATTAGACAGAAGATTACGCCATGTCTGTCTCGATCACCACTCAATGTTGGAGAGACACAAGGGAATAGAACAACAAAAAAACACAAGGAGGATGAGACAAGAGGTGGAATGGAGGTTGGAAAAAAATGTAGATGAAAGTAGATTCCACTTGAGTACAGTCCTCAGACTGTACTCAAGTGGAAATGAAAGACCATTCATTATTTGCCTTGCAATGTGTGATCATTACATGTATGAAATGTATGTTATCACTTCTGTCACATGTCTGTACATGTGTGACAGGGGGCTTTGGAGCCTGGTGTGAACTACCAGGGGACCTCACTGCAGTCTGACTGAAGTCAAGCCCAGACTACTGTTTTAAGGTGGAACTGACACTACTTTTCTGGAGTCCGTCTGGATTTGACAAGAGCTGTCACGCTTCAGCAAATGTACCAAACCCTGGGTGCAAACAGCATAAGGTGCGGAAAACAATTTTTCATGCCCCAGGAGTAAAAAAAGTGTCCTCAGAGACTTAGCGAAAGACACACACACTATTCCCCCCTAAAGCACACTTGATTTAATGCATTCAGCTCGTAAGTGTGTTGTTATTTCTGAAAATTCAGCAAACTTACTTAACTGTAACTGCAAATTTGTTCTGGCAATAACGTCCTGCAGGAAGTGTATTTTAATCACGCCAACCCTTCATTCATGTAAAGTACTGAAGCCACTACTTGGGAAACAACATCATAACAGCTTCCCAAAGGTCTACTCTGGATTTGGAATATAGTGAGGTTTATGGTTTCAGTGTCTAATCACTACCTGCTACCATTAACAACTGCCGGTGTTGGGCATGCACACATGCACATGGACAAAAACAACAACATGCTTCGCCTTACAGGAGGCGCACACTGTGTTCAGGACAAGGCCACGGTCAGACATGGCCGAGGCCACAGGTCTGCACATTTCTTGTCATAACAACACAACTTCCTGTCTCACTTCACACAGGATATTTGTGGTCAGGACTTTTCAGTCTAAACATATAAGTTAGTGTTAACCCTTTACAGGGCGCTCATAGGAATACTCTGAAATTCAAAATTTCAACCTTACACTGTAAAAAGTAAAACATGAATCAACTTAAAAAATTCTTCGGTCACACGTTAGAAAAAAAAAAAAAAATTAGTTGAGTGAACCAAGTTAAATTACATTAAATTATATTCAATGTAAATAATTTGGTTCACTCAACTAATTTTTTTTTTTATTTTTTATTTTTTTTACGTGACCGATTGAAGAAATTTTAAAAAGTTGATTCATGTTTTACTTTTTAGAGTGTAATGTGTTATTGGAGGACGCAACAAGACTATTACTTTTGAGAAATTTTCCTAATTTTTTTATTGTTATACAGAAAATCCAGGTCACTGAAGTTACCATATTTAGCCGCTTGCCCATAAGTAACAAAAACATAAATTAAAAAGATACAAGGCATAAAAAAAATACAACAAAAACTTGTAAGATGAAAGGAACATGTATAGAACATTAGATCAACATCCGTGCTGATCCAGACCCCTGTCCACACCCACATTCACCCTTTGAAGATCATTCCTTACATTAGTACCATTACTTCCTGGTACCTAACAGAGCAGGTCCACTCACTGTTCATGCACAGGTGGACCTTACAGACCCTGGAGATCACATTGGACCTGAGACTGTTGACTCACTGTCCTCACTGGAACTGTTGCTTTCACTGTCTTGTAATGTATGTGGCAATGACCAAAAATAGTCTCTTGCCCACTAAAGGGTAAAAAAAACAAACAAAAAAACCACACATTTGTTCATTGTCTCCTGCTGCTGAAGTTTTCTTCTAGTATCATTGAAAGAAAGCAAAATGATCCAACTTTAGTGTTTAGCTATCCTTGACCATGGAGGAAACTTCAAGTGATCTAATCTAACTGTATTATTAAGAGTTAAAATCAGAACATTATACCATTCACTCGCTAATCACAACCTAATCAGAGGAGTTTTAGAAGTTTTAATAGAGTTATATATCCAAATCTAAACTTAGAAAATCTTCAGAAATCTTTAATGTCACAGCGCCATTACATCGAAGAAAAAGAAAAAAAAAAAAGAAAGAAAGCAATGCATTTAGAGAGACAACATTAGCAATGATTCTCATCCATTGTGGCATTAGTCATAATACACTTGTTCCTCATTAAGAACACATTAGTGTGCATATGGCGCATTGAAAGCTGCTTTGTGTCTGCTCCCCATTATATTGAATCTGTTCAAAAGAGAAGAGCTCATTGTTCTTGGGTCCACTTTAATGCAGTGAGAGCACATTCAAGAAAGTTTGATGTTCAAAATGTTCATTTGCAAAGCTTTAGTCTGAGGGTGAAAAAGAAGTTCCCAAAAAAGAAAAAAAGGGGGGGCTGGGAAACTTTGAGATGTAAAGCAGGCCCAGAAGCAGAAGTATGGATCACATTACAAATATCAGTCAAGTGAAGAGGAAAGTTGGGCTACTTATTAAAAATGATTTATAGTTGCGGCGGCCGGGTGGCCTTGAGGCTGAGGCGCCGACCGTTGACCACAGTGTCCCCGATTCGCATTTGACCGTGGACCATGTACAGTCGGTTGAATGTCAGCCCGTCTCGTTTACTGCCGTCAGTGTCATGTTACAGCGATGAGATGACAAAATAACACCGCTCTAGACAGTGTTGAGCAGCAATTTGAGGCCAAAACATTTCAGAATTTCATTATAGAGTTCTATTCAATACCCAGGAGGATTCTTTTGTACTTTAGGTCACACATTTTGACTTCACATCCCACACAATAGCCTTAAAACACCTTGTCTTACATGTCAGAGGTGAATAATGAAAATTTACCACACTATATTTGTCTGTTTTCCTTTTTTACTATTTTACAGTGTTTCATCCCCTTCTGCTTAAATGTTCATGTTGATTGTGAATTGTTGAAGTCTTCCTATATGAATCGAAAACAGAGCAGAACAGAAGAGAACAATCTTGCTTTGTAAACTTCCTGCATTCGCTTGAAACGTTTTCACAAAGCTGAAAACCTGCAGAGTTGAGTTCAGTGTTTTCCTGAGCTCATGAAAAGAAAAGACATATGGTGGTCTTCTAGAATATGATGCACTGCTGTAGATTAAACCACCCCACAGTATATAAAGTAGATAAAATTAGCTCAACCTTAAACATCTACAGCAGTAAAGTGCAACAGACATATTAATGTAGCAGTAAATTGAACTCAATAGTAAAACACTGACAGGGACCATTTTACTGGACAGTCACTCCTTTTACTTTTTCGTAGTTTTTGTACATTTTTCTGTTAATATTTACATGATATTTGAAATACTAAGTTGTACTTCTACAGTTGTGGGGTATTTTACTTACAGAAATTGAAAATGTGGGATCTGGTTTTAAATAATGAGACCTGTTGATGTATTACCATTTATCATAATAATTATCCTCTGCATTTTTTGTATTTCAGTGAAAATAATGTATTTTCCTATATTTAATTGACTGATCATGTAGATGTTCATAAAACCTCAGACTAAATTAAAAAGCTAGAATATCAAATACAGAAAACTAAAGAAAACGTGGCATTTTTCAGCCAAATACATCATCAGCTGAACATAAAAAAGCATTTTCAGTCCCTGTCATTGATGAAGCTGGATGGGTTTTTACCAGTGAATCAATACTGTAGAAGATGATGATGTTTCCACGTTCACTACAGAGCCTCTGAATATCCGAATGGGCCATATTTGATGACTATGAAAAGATGATAAAATGCATTTTACCTCATTTATTGACATGGAGTGATAGGATTAGTGGTTAAAACATTCTTAAACATCTCAAATGAATAGATTGTTTTGGTTTTCAGCAGCTGAAAAAAGGTCAGGACATGCAAAGGCTGGTTTATGCACATGCATATTTGTGCATATGAGTCCTAACTTTTGAAAAACTAGATATTATTTTACTGAAATTGTGATGACACATTATTTTCTACTAGAATGCAACAGGTCTGTTATCTGTTGTATTAAAATGACTCAAACAACCAAAAACATTTATGCTGCAATGTCTATTGAGTCTTACTTTTATTTCTGGTTAAAAAAAGATAAATAAATAAACAAACAAACAAATATGAGCAGTTTGTATGAGACATAGGTGTGTGAATGCGTGGCTGTGTGTTACAGAGAATCAGAGGCCATGGTACGGTGTCAGCTGGATATGGATGGAATGTGACACGACTAACCGCTCCGTGCTGTGGCGCACAAATACCACCAACGTCACCTCCGAATGGACCTTTTCTTCGCTGCCCGCCGGTGTGCACACACACCCACAATCGCACAGAAATGCACCTATAATGCACCCTGCAGTAAGATCACACAGAAACAGTCAGAGCTGTGGAGAGTCCGCAGTCAGAACTGTGCCGCTGTTGATTGTGTGGTTTCTTTGAAGGGCAATTTCATCTGGCTGACGGAAACCTGTGTGTGACGGAGTGTGTGTTTTTTCAGCACCAGGGGGTCAGTCACCTGGGGTGTTAGGGAATTTTCTATCAAAATATTCCTGTGTAATTGTATAACTCTGCATATGTGCTCATGTGTGAGTGTGTTCATTCACGTATGAGTTCATTTTGTCTGCATAACCTGCAAATGCTTGTCTGTATGTGTGTGTGTGTGTGTGTGTGTGTGTGTGTGTGTGTGTGCATGTGAGTGTGTATCACAGGCTGGCATGAGGCCAAAGTTAATAGAAATGTTAGTGTTTTAAATGCCTTCTTGGATCTAACAGGACATGTGCAGGCATAAAAGCATGCCAATGAGGTTTGTGTACAGGAGAGTTCGCATTTAATGCAAAGACACTGATGGATCCAGTCAGTCATCTAGAAGTCCGACCGTCCTCTAAGTATGAGGGTTGAGGGTGTGTATGATGAGAGGCAAGAAGCAGATGTTCCAGATTTCCAAGAAGACTCAAGAGGAACATGATGAATCTGTTCAGAAAGAAGATCCCTGAAAACGCCTCCTACACCGTCAACAGAATTACAAATATTTGTACCTCTTCTCATGAAATGATTGTTTGATTGGTAATGTGATTTATTAGAGATAAAGTATAACTGGGACTCAGTGTGTGATCATTATACCAGGTCAAAGTTGATTACCGATGTGTATGAATAGGAATAAATGTGTCTAAAAACTACATTATTACAACTTTCTGGGCAACAGTGTATTTGGATGCAATTCCATTCTACTATTATTCTTATCATTACTGTTATTATTGATTATTATTATAACTTTTATTTAATCTCAGAATTTACTGATGCTAACACCTAATTTGTTGTACAACCAAAAAATATATATTTAACTCCTCGTAGACTATTGTCGTGCATTAGCCTCAATATTCCAATGTTTGTGCTGTTCAAAATTCTCATGATGTTCCCTGTTTATTTATCATCCTGGACATTTTAGTTCTGTTTGGATTGTTGATTGGCATGGTCGATCAATAGCAACACTGATAAGCCAATCTCCATACCTGAGATTGGAAAATGTGTTCCAATCCAATCCAATCCAACTTTATTTATAAAGCACTATAAAAACACAATACAATGTAATAAAAGCATTAAAAAATGAAAATCAAATAAAATCAGTAAAAATGTTTTTAATCTTTTTTCTGACAATTATGCCATTCCTTGCCATTGTTATAAATTTGCACGGTAGTTATAATTAAATGAACAATCCACAATGTTATTTAAGAGCCACAACAATTTTTTTTTTCCTTTGTAAAATTGTAAATAAATTTAGGCAGTAAGGGTTAATGTGCAACCACAATGTAAATATGTAATATTTTTTAAATTAGAATTCTAATTATGAATTCATACAAATATTTATAGAAATACCACGTTTCTTATTTTTCCTCTTTTCTACTTGTCTTTTCTCTGCATTTGCTTGTATGTTGCTGCTATTAACTGTGAAGTCTTATCTTATCTTATCTTATCTTATCTTATCTTATCTTATCTTATCTTATCTTATCTTATCTTATCTTATCGTATCTTATCTTATTAGGGGTAAAACTATTAATTCTGAAACAGTAAAAATCTAACAGGAAATACACTCCATACACAGTAATACAAGCAAAAACAAAACTGTACAGTACATTTCAATAAAATAATCAAAACCAAATAAAACATAAATCCAGAAAAGACTCCTACAAATGCTGCTTAGAATGTTCACTTTGAGTCTTTTCTCGCTTGAGGTCGGTGCTGTGTGTACAATAACACAAATAAAACTTTAACTCTGAAGCACCTGTGGTTGAAGTTGCCCTCAAATTGATCAACGATGCCCCCACCCCCACCACCCCCTGAGGCCTCAGTGAAGGAAAAGACGGAGGAATTGGCAGCAAGCCTGGGAGAGGACGCTCTTAAAAGGCTGGTTTGAGACGGTATATTGGGTTTAAGAAGCTGTGCGTGGAGGCTGCTGAGGCAACAATCAGGCTAATGTCATGTTCAGGAAAAATCATTTGACCTGGAACTTTGAGCAGCTGAGAGGAAGTTTGGAGAAAACTGTGAAGGTACGAGCTGGGGATGACAGACATTCTAACAGGTATAAAGAAAATAGTGTTAACCAAAGTCTGTCCAAGAGTCTAACCAAAAAGACCCAAACATTAACCACCACACAAAAGCATCCACTGATTGAAACTGTTTGTTCGATTAATGACAGTGGATGAACACACAGTTTATGTGCAGTTAATGATAAGATTTTACTGGAGAAAGTCACTTATTCTTCAGCTTTCTCTGTTTTTGATATAATTATCAACTTTAATTGGAACTTTGATGAACACCTACATGCTCAGTAAATTAAATATAGGAAAATACCTAATTTTCACAATGAAAAACACAGAACATAATGAGGTGGGGTCCAGTTTTAGCCTTATTCTAAGTGCAGTTGTAGCATAGGTTCATTACATCAGAAAATGTGGGTTTTTTTTGTGTGTGTGTGATGAAAGCAGATGTCTTGTATCTGAGTGTGTTTACTAATTTCCTTTCTGGCTGTAGAAGTGCTTATGCCAAAAAGCGGCGGGGGAGTGCATTAGAGAAGAGCGTCAAAACAAATCAGACGTAAGTGAAAAAATAAAAAAAAAATGCAATTTTTACTTTGAAAACAACATCCATGACTCATCCTCGAAGTGACAGAAATCGTATGTAATGTTGGCATAGATGCACGTGTCCTTTAGAACCACTCGGGCTTCCACTCACATTAAAATCGGTTACATTTTAATATAAATCCATCACCCATTAGATATGTTTGCATGCACAGGTGGAATGCAATTTCCTTTGAAATAAGGCAATAAATTGGGTATGACAGTCTGTACTAGGGAAGGTTAAGAGGTGATTTTTCCTATATTTGTCATCCAATAGTGTTTGTTAAAAAAAAAATAAAAATGAAGGCTTTCCTTCTCCATAACTGGTGCTCTCCATTTGCAACCTTTAATTAAAGAAAAAAGGAATAGACATTTAAAGCTCTGCAACTGCACAACCCTTAACCAGAGCATAACTGCAATCCCACATTCAAAGAAAACATCTCAATCGCAGAGTTTTTCACGTCTTTCATTATAAAACTTAGGTGGCTGCCTTATTGGTTGGTCAGGTCTGACACCAGCCAAAACCAAACACATTAGATGATTTCCCCCCCTATTAATCACAGTTTTTAGTGTCCTTAAATACACCAGTGAGTCTGATTACCAAATTATAGATAATGATAATCCAGTGGTTACACATGACTGAGCCACTGAGTTTGGCCACCGAGTGCAGTTGGCCCCCGGTAACAGGGTCCAGAATATAAAAAAACAAAAAAACAAAACACATTACTGTACAAATATTACTAAATGCCTGATCAGATAAACTAGTACTGGATGAATGGTCTGCAGACTTGTAGTAATTATAAAGTGCAGACTATAAACAATGTTTTTAATAAAAGTTGCTCTTGAATTCCCTCATTTACCTCCTGAGTTGAATTTATCATACTAAAAATATACTTCCCAAATATTACTAAATACCTTATCAGATAAACTAGTCCTCGATGATTGGTATGTGTAGATATCATACAGTGCAATGTTTTCAATGAAACTCTTTTTTTTCCTATTTACAATCTGTTTATATATTGTCTTTCTATAGTTTCCACACGCGTTTCATTGAAAATAAAACTAAACACTGTAGTTATTTTAAATGTTTTAAGTACATTTCCTTAACCAACAGGCTTCACCATGAGTGTGTATGCATGTGTCCACATGATGTGATACATTTTTATGCCGGCACGTCTATGAATGACATGGTGGTTTTATATGTTTCTCTTCAAAGGTTCAATTCGTGCCCCTGCATCACTTAACAGAAAAAGAAACTGAGACAGCTGAGGAAAAGAGGGCTTTAACCCATAAAGACCCAAATATTCTATGGCAACTAAAAGCATCTACTGTTCTCAACTGTTTAAGACATGTTGATCCACTAATCCTATCAATACATGTCAATAATGGGTGCAAAATGCAGTTTGGCATTTTTTCATGGTTATATATAGATATGACCCATTTGGACGTTCAGAACATGGAAACACTATCATCTTCTACAACACTGATCCACCAGTAAAACCAATGGAGTTGGATCAATGACAGTGGATGAACACAGTTCTGTTTGCATTCAGTTTTCAACATCTTTGCTAGAAAAGTAGCTTTTTCTTTAGTTTTCTCTGTTTCCTGATATAATAACCCACGACTTTAATCTGAGCTTTTATGAACATTTATGATCAGCACATTAAATACTGCAAAGTACCTGTTGGAATACATGGTGATAAATAAAAAAAAAAAAAAAAAAAAAGATAAAATAATAATAATAATAATAATTTGAGAACTGCCACAAAAGTAGAATTGGGTCATTATGGGTTCTAGTAAATAAATCACCTTTGATAATGAATAAACTCAAAACTTTGGTTCTCATAATCATCTGCTTATAGTGACCATTTTGCTCCAGATGTCATCTCTATATGTGGTTTCCACTATATTTGCAAACTTGTCCACAAAATTGAGTATTATTTCTTTCATGTTTAGAACTCTAGCATGTTCTCCAGAAACAATATCATCTTCTACAACACTGATTCACCAGTAAAACCCATGGAGCCTGTTGGATCAGTGATAGTAGATGAACACACTTGTATTTACTTTCACTTACTGATATCGTTGCTGAAAAAGTCGCTTTTTTCAGTTTTCTCCGCTTTGATATAATAATGTTTAAATTAACTGCATTTTCATGAATATCTAAATTTAAAAAAGGAAATTAAATATGGGAAAATATATAATTTACAGTGAAAAATACAGAATATAGAGGAAAATATAATAATAAATGGTGATTATTCACTTGAGAAAGGTTTAATTGAAAGACAAATTCATGTGGGAACTGCCACAAAAAAAAGCACTGGGTCTGTATGACTCAAGGAAGTAGATAGATACTAAGCAGAAAGGGCAGGTGAGACTCCGAACAACTGAAGACGGAATCCAAGGTAAGTAGCGAACAAGATAAAAAACACTTTGGACACAGGAGACCGAAAATGGAGATAAAAACCAAACAGGAGCGGTGGGAGATAAGAGCAGGAGTGGTGTAAATCCACAGATGAGGGGAGAACCAAAGACGGCATTGAAGATGGAGAATGGTAAAACAGCGAACAGGGCAGAAGAAACACGTTGTGAAGAAAGCTGGAGGAAAAACATGAAAAAAAAGGAGGGGAGCATGGGAAAGAAGCAAAGAAGGGGCTGAGAGAAAAGGAGGAGAGTTGGAGTGAGCTTTATCCAGCGCTTGGGTGATGAAATCATGAATGACCCCCCGCCGTGGACTGCTCTTTCAGGGTGCGTCGCCATTCACACATGCACACCCACAAACACACATGAGAACACAATGATGCCAAATTGGCTGAAACACATTCACATATATATTTCCTCTGTCTGTGCTGTTCGCTTATAGACGAACACGGGAACCCCCAAAAAATCACCAAATCCCATCTGGACCATGATCCCAAGCTTCCATACTGTTTAAACCCCCCCCCCCCTCTCTCTCTCTCTCTCTCTGTCTCTCTCTCTCTCTCTCTCTCTCTCTCTCTCTCTCTCTCTCTCTCTCTCTTCACAGCTTGCTTCTCTGGCTTATTTTCTCATTCCTTTTTTCTTCTCTCCATCTCTTCTCACCATAAATGTAAGGTGACAGGCCGTGGCCAGAGATGGAGGACGAGAGCAAGAGTCAGAGAAAACAGAGGACGAGTTAGTGGACCACGTCTGGATAAGAAGAGATGGAATGGGAAATACCTTAAATGGACAAAAGTACTGAGACATGTTGAATTCAGGTGTTTCTCTTCTAACAGGGGTCTGGGATACAAAACAATAATGACACATGTCAGAAGACAGCTTTATTCAAATTCTTTATTTAAATAAATATCTCTGGAAAAACATATTTCTTATTTTTTTCTTCATATTTTCACTTCTTTGTGCTTTTTTTCTTCCTGTCCTTTTCCCTGCATTTGCTTATTATATGTTGCCGCTCTTATCTTATCTTATCTTATCTTATCTTATCTTATCTTATCTTATCTTATCTTATCTTATCTTAAGTTAAGATATATATCATTACATTGCTTTGGTTAGTTTGGTTTAAATTGTTATCTTTGCTTCCAAACTGCCTCAGAGATGGTTTTTACTTAACGCCTCAAGATCAACATTCTTTTTTTTTTTTTAATTTTTCATTGTTTTTTTTTTCCATGACTATGATATTAATAAATGTTTTACCTCTAACAGATACATATCTCTACTGTCCAATCACGTTTTCTCCTTTACATTTGTGTCATTTCTTTCATTGCAAGAACTGACATCAAATGAATCCTGTCCTGCTTCATTGAAGTTTATCATTTTACAGCAACTTTCAACAACAATACAGAGGGAGGGAAAAAAAAAAATCCATCACAGCCAAGAGACACCAAACATCTTCACTGACAATACAGCTGCAGCCACGTTGAGCTTTCTGAAAAACAGACTTACTTATTCTGGTCTGGAAAAACTCAGCTATTGCTATAGCTTTCCTCACCCTAAATATAAAAGTCGTCTGCAGAATGGAATAAATTTGCACATATTTATGAGTGGGGGAAGAGACATTTTGGGAAGCGCAGGGAAGCAGAAGAAAACTAAGTGTGGCTTTAAAGGAATGAGGGTGAACGAAAAGGAGTTGTTTCACTGTATTTTTGACATAAAAAGAATGTGCTGTATGCAGTATTTTAACTGTAAAATATTCAATGGTCTAAAAGTATCATTAGAGGGTCTGGAGTAAAGAGTCTTGAAATTACACCAAATATGCCAATGTATTAGACCATTATGATGACTTAGAAACAAATTGAATCTATTTATCTGTGATTTGTGGGTTTACTGTGACTATTTCATGTCTAAAACCAGAGCTAAGCTAACAGAGATATAATGTAAACTATCAGCTCACAAATTCATGTGAAGTTTATATTTATATGAATGTATTATCAAAGTGTTTATGGCTCTTGATGTGGTTTATCATGGCGCTCTGAGGTTTGTGACAGGCTTCAGAGTCCCAACCCAAGCTAAAGTTAGGTAGACTAAAACAGTGGTATTGTTTTATTTATAAGGTAATTAGTGATACTGTCTGTGGGTACATAGCGTTAATTTGTTGGTGGGTTTGGGCCTAAGTGTGTTCTGATTAGGGGTGAAACGGAGCAGTGTGTCCACGGTTCGGTTCGGATTACGGTTTTGGGCCTCGGTTTCGGATACGGTTCGG
>JAQQZY010000005.1:48203988-48219271 GCA_030068375.1 Ostorhinchus rueppellii
CGGATTTCCAGAATGCTCCGAACTATGGTAAACGATCCGAACGAATTCGGATGCAATTCGAATTCGTTGCATGCCTAGTTCTGATGCAATATTTCCCCCTGATGTTGATTGTTACCTCTGCCAAGGAGGTTATGTTTTTACCGGCATTTATTTGTTTGTTTGTCTGTGTGTGTGTGTGTGTTTGTTTGTTAGCAACTTTTCAGAAAAACTACTGGATGGATTTTCTTGAAATTTTCACCAGCGATAGAGAATCACCCAAGGATGTTCCCATTAAATTTAATTTTGGTCATGATCTGAATAGCGGTTTTGAAGTCATGACGTCATAACCTTGGCGAAGGTTAGCACTCACTGAGCGCTCTTGTTTGTAGTATTAATATTATATCGAACCCCTTTGAATGCCCAGTACGTTACGTCACCAGCAGAGCTACACATAGAATACTCTAGTAGAGGTTGAATTGAAGGTAAAATTAAAGAGCAGTGAGGAAGGAAGGGGAGGAGCAAGAGAATGAAGTGCCCTCACAGAATGAAAAGAGCACGGTGTTCTTCTGATGCATCATGGGAAACCACATGCAGACTCCATAATACTAGGTTTATGCCCTGATACAAATTCAAGCATGATTAGGATATGTGATTTAGTGACAAGGGATTTCTGCAGCTGTGTGATGTAAAAACAGGCCTCTGTTTGATGCTGCAAATTGACAGTTTTAAAGATTCTTAAGAGAGACGTGACATAAATCAAAACACTTTCTGCCAATCTCGCCTGAGCTCCCAGGGGAGTTTGTTGCACTGACATGTTTACACTGACAGCAAATTATTTCTGGAAACTTTTAAAGATAAAAATTAAATTAGAATCACTTTTTTTTTTTTTTAACGCATAACTTGTGCCATTTAAGCATAAAAAAACAAATCAAAAAATAGATCCAAGATGAAAAATATATACAGACAACATTTTATGTCTGTTTTTGTATTTGTAGACCTTCTTTCATGTAAAAGCTGTGAAAACAGAAGGAGAAAGATAAATATATAAATTAAAAATGACAAGGCAAAGTGTTCAAAAAAAGTGAACAGTAAACACAGAGCTTAAAGTATGTGCAAAGTATTTTTTGCCTTAAACCTTTTAAATCCTCTTATCAGACACCCACAGGGGACAAAACTGCACTTTATGATGTACAAACAACAGCTTGTGATGTTTAAATACAGCTATAATACACTTTTGCTGCTGTGAAGTTTACCGGTTTTATCTCATTCTCAGGCCTACCGACTACATGTGTTGCAGTTCATTTGTATTCAGCTTTTTCTCATGCAGGGTCAAATGTCTTTTCAGGAATCAGCTCGTCTGTGATTTTATCTACAATGTTAATAAAACTACAAATTGAAAGGTATCATCCTGGCAATATGAGGCGACCTCAACTTCACCTTCTGCAGCCGCTCACAAATACTTGACACAGAAGCGGAGGCTAATGAGAGCTAATAATCATGAACGTGAACGCTCTTAACGATACATCGGTGTGAGATACTTCAGATTAGAAGCTTGGGCCGGATTCAAAAAGACGGAAAAGCCTAAACAGATAGCAAAAAAAAAAAAATCAGCCTAATGTCAATGCAAACAAACAATTTCCACCCGTCATTAAACACAATTAACGCTCCTTTCTCAGGCTACTTTTATCGCGGCTCCATCGCTCGCGTGCCATTAAAAAGAAATAGGTTCACAATCCAGTTGGCGTAAGCATATTCAAGGCGGCGTTATTTCAGGAATTCAAAGGCGTGTTTTCGGCTTTACTCATTATTTGGAGATGATGACGGTAAACAAAATACTGTGGCTCCATTTCAAGGTGTCTGAATCTTAATTACATTTTTAATAAACTCCCTGGCATGCATACGTATGAAGATGTGTGTGTGTGTGTGTTTGTGTGTGTGTGTCTTTATGCACACAAATGACTCAAGAGAGGGGCAAAAAATTGTGTTTGTGTGCTTCTCTGCTTTCACTAAAGGGTAATTTGTGGACTGAAAGACACACACACACACACACACACTGACAGACACGCACACAGCCTGCCAGATGCTACATGGGCTGTATCTGGTGAACTCTTGGACACGCCGATATTGAAGCTTCTAATGGCTATCATTAATCACATGATACCAAATCACTTTAGAGATAGTGTGTGTGTGTGTGTGTGTGTGTGTGTGTGTGTGTGTGTGTGTGTGTGTGTGTGTGTGTGTGTGTGTGTGTGTGGGTAAGCCAGGAGATGTGATAGAAGACAAGATAAAAGATAGATAGAAGTAAGAAAGACTGAAACGAATCAAAGGATGGGAAACAAACAAAAAAAAAGCAGCGTGAGGAGATATACAAGACAATGGCAAGATTGATTTAACTAATATCTCGCTCAGACCATTCATTTATCTGCTTTCTTTATCATTTCCTCTCATAGGTATGAAAAAAAAAAAAAAAAAACGCTCAGAGAAGACCTGAGAGTTTAAGGATGTATGTGTACCATTTAAGATTGTACGCAGATACAACAATCTTGATGCCTTTAGCGAAACAAAAGAATAGAACAGAGCAGGATATTGTTGGCTGGTCTGGTTGTGTAAATGGCAGCAGATGTATCTACCTCTGGGTCATGTGTTGGGCAGTAACCGGTCCCATGTAGCAGCTAATTAAATCAAAGAATAAAGAAAACGTCCGGTGACTATCCAGAATGTAGGTGAAACATTTACATACATTATGTCTGAGGCTGCAAGCAATGATTTTCTTCCCTGTTGGTTAATGTGACAACTTTTGTGCCAATAAATTGATGTGTTTCCCAAAGTCCCAGATAAAAACATACTATATTTACAGTCACATAGGATAAAAAAAAACAAACCAAAAAAAACTTAAATATGTCAAATTAAACAAATTGTAATGAGAATTTTATCTAAACTGATGATAAAGAATCAAAATAGTTGTTATTTAACTTTATAGTACAAATAACTGGTTAACTGAATGTGGTTCATTATTTTCAGCAGAAACGGGTGCTTTACCATGCGTGAATGTCTACTTTTGATCTATTTCGGGACAAAGTCTATCAGTAAAGCTGTTATAAGTGTGAATCCAATGCCATGAGGCTGATTTGTTTCTCCATCTGCACAAACTCCAGTCATTCGTTTGGAAGTTCATGTTGTCTTTGACTGCAGTTTGTCGATCAGTTCATTCTGTCTGACATGTCAGATAGAATGCTGTATTTCAGTGTTAGAAACTTGAAGTTCAGAGTTCAAGAGTGAAAGTTAAAGACAAAACGTTGTTCAATGTTCCTGCTTTTTAAACAATGTGTCAGATACTCCAGGGACTGATCTCACTGCCAACAAAAGAAATCAGAAGTACAGTACACTGAAAAAAATAAAACACTGAATCAACTTAAAAATTCTTCTTCAATAGGTTTCACTTAATTTTTTTCATTTTTTAATTAGTTGAATTAACCAAATTAAATTACATTAAATCCATTCCTTATTTTATGTATTGCATATTTATTTGGTTCATTCAACATTTTTTTTTTTTGTATGTGACCTATTGAAGAATTTTTAAAGTTAAATCAATGTTTTACTTTTTTCAGTATACAGAATATCACAGGTCTGTTCATTTTACAACAGAGTGACTGTGGTGATCTGTCACTGTGTTGTTTGTTTGTTTATTTTTGCTGTTTTCTCTTTTTCTACTGTTTGAGGAGTATTTATGTTTTGTACATCTGACCAATAAAGATGTACCTTTAGCAAATAAAAAGAATGTATATAGGGATAGAACACAATAGACCCGAACAGAACACAATAGAATAGAATAGAATAGAATAGAATAGAATAGAATAGAATAGAATAGAATAGAATAGAATAGAATAGAATAGGGGGGGAAACAACAACAACAGAACCAAATAGAACAGAATAGAAAATATCAGAACAGAGCAGGGTAGAGTGGAGTCCTGACTGTGATCTCCCCTCTCCGTCCTCTCTCTGGCTTGCGGCCGGCTGTTTGTGTGGCGAGACCAGAGGCAGCACCCATATCATTAGCTGTGCAGACGTACGAACACATCCCATTTATAAACAGTCAACAACACTGAGGCGAAACACTTCAGCCTTGAACGTGACCCAAAAACCAAAAAGCACACATCAGCAAGGCTGCCATCACCATAACTCGCTTTGCTCTGTTTGTGTGTGTGTGTGTGTGTATGTGTGTGTGTGTGTGTGTGTTTGTGCGCTCATCACATAACCGCTGTGTGAAGGGTAAATGACTGGTTTTGATACTGCCAGGGGAAATTCCCTGGTCCGATTATACACAGATCAATTTTCATGTGGGTTTAGGGGCAGTCAGACATTACTATGCATTTGTCATTGCTTGTGCGTATGTACACATCTACAAATATGCACATAAACACATGTATAACACCTCGACTGTGAACACAACGAAGACACACACATAAAATTAAATGGATTACTTTCACCATGACGGGCATTAGAAGTTTGTCTTATTTTGTCATTGAAAACTTTCACCTCCATTACAAAAGGAAATCAATAAACTAAGTAAATATTAATCCCATAGAGGTCATTTTAAAGATGTAACTATTTGACATTGACAGATGTTATCTTGTTGTAGATAGAAGATAGAAGACAGAGGACAACATTTGTTTGGATCAAGAAAGAATTAATAATTCAACTAAGCACATGTCTGCCACTGAACAGAAGAGTCCATTGATCTGACTTTTATAATGTCTTAAATATAATGTCAACAGGTCTTAAACATTGGTTGGGTTAAGGATTTGGCTAAAAACCTATTGAAAGTAATTAATTCAAAGACTTATGCTCCTTCGTTTGGGTTGAAAATCGGAAAATCTGGTGGGAAAAAGCAAGTACGAACAGTCTATATTGGTCTGTATTTTCATTTGAAGCATCACTAAAGTCTGGCCCCAGCACGATGAGATGTGAAATAGGTTTAATTGCAATCATTAAACTCTTAAAAAGTCTCAAATTTAACTTAACCTGCAGGAAGCTTGGGCTGACAATGAGTTTAACTACAGAGAATAAGCAAAAAGAATGTGTCTTTTTCCCCTTTAAAGACAAAAGCAAGGTCAGGTTCAGTGCAATGTACAGCGAGGGAGAGGAACGTGAAGTGATTCTTCAAGAGCTGGGCTCTGTGTTCATGTGGGGAAACAGGGAATAAGTGCAGCAAGAAGGCAGGAGTTGAAGGGAGATGGAGCCATGGCACCATCACTACAAGTAAAAAAGGGACCCAAGAGTCTACACAGGAGAGGTGTGATGCATTGCACTGGTGAAAGATAGACTGTTACCACCACAAGGACTTTCAACGTAATGCTACAGGGACGGCAGCTGACGGAGGAAGTGCAACTGTTTTTTTCTCTGACTGACTGGATAATTAAAGCTGCAGGAAAAAAAGCACTAGATTGTCCATCTGCACCGAACGAAAACACAGTGTTAAGACGACCTGACACTGATTTATGCTGCTTTCATGGAAAAATGAAGCCAAAACATTAGGGTTAGAGGAGCTGCTGATTTGCTTCTGTGATGAGCCAATATATTAGAGTCATGTCCGATGGAATCAAACATCAAAAGTACTTTAATGCCATGGTCATACAACAACGAACAAGCAGTAGCATCTGTTGAAACACCCAGCAACTGATCGTCAAACAAGAAGCAATGTTAGACACATTTGACCCCCCCCCCACACACACACACACACACACACTTCTGTTAAAATGCTTGTGATCAGCTGAATTTCCTCCAATCTGTTTCATCTTAAAGTCTTCTATTTGTCTTTTACAGGTAGTCTAAGATGCTTGATTCTTCATTCCTTCACCCTGAGTATGTCAAAGAACAACACCTGAGTGGCAACTCCATGCTGAAACTTACACAAAGCATCTTTTAATGTCACCTTTTCAAATATGACCCATTTGGACCTTCAGAGGCTCTGTAGTGAATGTGGAAACACCGTCATCTTCTACAACATTGATTCACCAGTAAAACCCATTAAGTTGGATCAATGACAGTGGATGAAGACACTTGTTTATACACTGTTACAGATATCTTTGAAGATATCTTTTTCTTCAGTTTTCTCTGTTTCTGATATGATAATCTTTAACTTAGCTCTGAGCTTTTATGAACATGGACAGGATCAGAAAGTGAAAGATAGGAAAACATGACTTACACTGAAAAAACGCAAAGTAGAGAGAAAAGTATTATAATGTGAATAGAAATTAATCACTTAAGAAAGGTTAATTATAGAGATAAGGCTATTTTGGAGTGGACGCAAAAGTAGCACTGGTCTTTGTGTGTTAGTTTTATGCATTTTTGTAGCTTGGCCCGACACAAGGGAAATCAGCAAAAGGTCCCAGCTCAAAATCAAACCCAGGCTACTACAAGAAGGTCATGGCCTAAGTTGGTTACACGGCATCAGCTGAGCCATTGGGACAACCACATGCGTCGTATAACTTGAGCCAGTTTAAAATCACGGTCTGCCTGCTCATGTACACGTTTGACCATAACAAGTTGCCTTCTGCAACTATTTTGCAGAGGCCCAGTTACTGCATCCTTTTACAACTACATGACTATATAGTTATAAAAGGTGCATATGTAGCAAACTTCAGTGACAGGTTTACGGGATAGATTTTTCACTGCTTGCAAACACGGGGTGCAAAAGTCTCTTACCTCTCAGACCTCTTGGATCATAGTACAAGGAAAGGTAATGATGATAACATAACTATCGCACCCTGAACCTTTACTTGCCATTGAAAAGGTAGCACTAACAACTAGACTTGTGAAGTTGCGCAATGCGTTTGAAGACTGTCTGAAAAGCCATGAGGGTCAAGATCAGATGAGTAATGACATCGTGCATCACATTACCCTGGTGCCTTTAGCCCATGACATCAGTATGCAATTGAATAAATTATGTTCCATTTACCCCTAAGGCCATTAATCCCAATTTAATGGCTCAGCTTCACATGTGAATTTTCTTTCAATAGCCCGTCGTATACCTCCAACCTCTGAGGACAATTCTTGATTCTCACACATGTTCCAAAAGCTGTGCATGTTGCCCTTGACATTGTTAAAGCCGGCATTATGAATTTTCTAGCAGGCGACTGGTAAGCCTCCTATAGCCAAAGGATATCTGAAGATATGGAAAAAAATGTTGTCATGCAGACATCTCCTATAAATAATTCATTTTTTCCAAACTACAATGGACAGCGGAGATTGTCGGCGTGAAATGAGTCTCGAGCCTGAAAACAAGTTAGACCGTTGAGATTGAATTCTGTAATGACACTAGCGGCCAGATCTAATAAGCTCGTCTAATATCTTTTCTAAAAGGGTATTTGACGCTGGAGGTGTTTGACATTAGCCTGTCATTAACCTGGAGGTCACAGCATCAAGAAGGAGAGGACAGACACGGACGGTCTTTTTTTTCTACACACTAAAGGAGTGATATAACATTGGAATAGTGATAGATTAGAGACAGCTAGGACAAAGACATTTTTATATGCAAATATAGAAAGTTTGACATAATTATACTGTAGACTTTCTGCTAGAGGAGGAAAGTCTGATCAGAAATAAGAGTATGACACCTGTAGACTTTACAAGCCTAGACATTACAGGCATTCACCTTCAAAAACCTGGAATCCTTTCAATTACTTTCACATGAGTAACTCACCTACCTATAATTATGGTTTGCTTTGAAGAAGAGCTGCAAAACCAACAGATTTAACAGTGCGTTCAGTAAAGATTGAAGACTGGTAGACTCTACTGATACCAGCGTCATTATAGATTCTTTTATTGATTCCTGATTACTTCTCTGCGTGGATAACCGAACCACAACTATTCGCAAAGACGTGCTTCCACTTAAATTCCAAATGATCCTTTTCCAGATGTTACTGTTGTCGTCTTTCTTGAAGCCACGCTTTGGATCATGTTTTTCCCTTCTCTGTCACGACTCATTCTTATTGTACATTTCTGAAGTTTTACATCGTCGTTTTGCGATGAACAGCTTTCAGAAAAATGTGCTGGAATTAATAAAAGAAAGTGGAGGCGTGTGATTCTGATGGATTAGACTTGGATCTGATACTTGAATCCTATCACTATATACAGTACACACAAGCAGAACCAGGCACAGATTATATTGCATTTGGTGAAATGCGCCAGAAGAATGTTAGTATCTGTTTGCATATGTGTGTTTTTTTTTGTTCAGATATCTTGCGTAGCGCTTCCATTATCAGTTGTGTGTTTGTGTAATACTGACTGAAAGGGTGAGTGTCTCCCTGGGATTGTTATGCATCTAATTGCTGTATGTATTAATAATTTACTTTCTCTCTCTGATGCCCATCATTAAGAAATGAGGGAATCACCTCCATTTGCATGGGAGTGAGATTGCAGGGTGTATTTGTGTGCACACATATTCTGCCTCTCCTTGAGAAAGGGTGTGTTTAAGCAAGTGTGTATTGTCAGAAAGGTCTATATGTGTCCGTACATATAGTACACAGTGGCATGTGCTCATCATGTGTATGTATGTGTGTGTGCGTGTGTGTGTGTGTACATGTGTGGTCTTTGTGAGTGTTTCTCTGAACCTCTTCCATTACGGTAAATGTACATTATTCATTGTGGCCTGCCAAGATCACTATCAAGAGAGACCGAAGATGTACAGAAGGGGGAGCGGAAGCATGTTTTGTCCTCTTAGATACAGTAAATGACACAACATTTAACCCCTGTCACCAAGTTCAATGCGAATGGACTATATTTCATCTGATTTCTGGGCATAAAACACCCCAAATCTTTACGTTTTTAATGTAAATTCTTTCGCTTATTCTCCTTTCATTAAGGAGCCTCATTTATCACACTTTCATTCTCTTGTACATGTGAATTTCTGGAAAGAGAACTTCATTGCTCTGTTTTTTCTTCCAACATCTATAGGGCTGTTAAATAAGACGCCTGCTACAATTAATGACCCAAGAGGCTGTTTCTTTTATTTTGTTCAACCTTGCATAAGGACTGGCTTTTAAACTGACCATGTTGTTACTATTAATGTTTTTACTCTGGATTTTACTATTGCTTCTATCATGTATTTCATCTTCTAACAACTTGATTACTATTATTATTTTATTTTTTATTTGTTCTATCATTGGCACCAAAAATGAAGGAATGTTTTTAAAGGAATAGAATTACTCCCATCTTTTTCAATTAATTTATTTTATTATTAACACTAGAGCACTATTGCTGGGTGATTTTCACCCAAGCAAATGTATTTAAATGATTTTCAATATGTTTTGTTTGTCTGAGTGTCAAGAAGTCTGTGCCTTCACCAGGGAAGTCTCACATGTCCCAGGAATGGGTGGACCAAAGACCAAGTTTCCAGTAACACTATTTATTTATTTATTTATTTATTTATTTATTTATTTATTTATTTTTTAATGTTATTTGTTTATTTTATTTATTTATTTATTTATTTTTATGATTTTTTTTGTTCTTGAATTCCTAATGTTTCAGTAATTTTGGAGCCTTTTTTTTAGGGTCCTCCCATGACAATTTATTTATTTTTTTCTCTCACAATTGAAAATAAAAGAAAGCCACTCTAATTTGCCATGTGTTGTAATAGTTGGATCTATTTTTATGACCAGTACTTTTTGTTGGGTATATTATATCGGGTAAAAATCACCCGGCGATAGTGATGGCGTTACTTTTTAGAGTGAAAGTGTTCTAAGGTTAATTGTATTTATTCTATTTAAATTGACCTTGGAGGGTAAGGTGCAATATATATAAATATAATAATATGTAATACATAATTGTGATAATACTGACTCCAAAACCTTGTGTCTGAGTGAGTTTTGCTACCATATGTGTTAGAATATGAATGCAGCAATGTGTAGCACTGTTGTCCAAAACAAATGTTGTGTATTCAACAATAAAGTTTATCCTGATCCTGATTTGCATTCTGTAAAACAAGCTCCTGGATATCACAACACACTTGTAAAATATTTATTAATTTGGAGCATTTTAGGCCTGAGATGTACCTGCCAGATGCTTTTTCAATACCCAGTTAACATTTGTTGTTTGTTTGCACACAAGTCTCCCATTAGTGATATTTATGGAAAGGCAAAAAACCAATCCCATAGGAAGGAGTGTTAGCATAATAAAAGAACAACAAATGAATATTGACTTGGGTTTAAATGACACAGAAGCATTTCGCACGTCACGTTTAATCATTGCTGGGTATTTAAAGACATAATAATCTTAAATTGTGCTGTAATAATGAGTTGCCTGCCCAGTACAAGAGCAGAGAGTGTTATTAATAATTCTGTCTTCATTTCCCACAAGCATTTTCACTCTGTCAACCATCTCTGCTTTCATTGTAAGTCAGTACTACAAAATACTACAGGGAGACTCTGCCCAAAGCAAAAGTGAATTAGGTTAATTATTTTATAATACGCTTAATAAAGATAATACAACAGGACTGTGGAGAGGAGATAAAGTTATTGTTGTTGGTTTTTTTCATCTCATGTTGTACATAGGATAAAAAAACAAAAACAAAAAACTACATACAGCACAATGTAATTACCGGACAGATGGAGAAAAGAGACAATATTAAGGAAGCGTATGTATAAGATAAGAGACAGAAGAGAAAAAACATACACATCGAGAGCATCAGGGCAACACAATCCAATTTGTATTTCAAATCTAATCTTAAACACTGAATGTCTGAGTTGTAATTTGCAAATGACCGCATTGAATTTGTGTTATTACACTGAGTAAACATCTGCTGCCATTATGACATTGGTTTTCGCATCAACCACTCAGGCGTGAAAATGCTGACTAAGGGCATGCGTTCTATCAAGCAGCATCCTATTAGCATGGACGTCGAGTCCTTTCTCTGTTCCTGTGATGCCATTTTGAATCATTTTACAGCAGGAGGAACATGTTGAACAGTGTTACCAACAGAACAGGCCTGCGTTGGATATGATACAACAGCATATTCTGCTTAAAGGGCTGTGCTGTACTTTTGTTTTTCATAAATTACGAAATGAGAAAGTGAGACAGTTTTGTGCAGCTCATACACTGCCCGGCCAAAATAAAAAGTCGCTCATGCAATATTTCACTGCACCACCTTTGGCTTTGATTCCACGAAACATTCACTGTAACAGAAGGCCACATAATGCTTATCTAGTGTCACAATGAGGTTCATAATATTGTTTCCATCCATAGTTGCATACATTATTTTTTTATTATTGATGATGGAGAATCAGACCTGTGTATCAAGTCTTCATTACATCCCATATTAGAGTCTGGACTTTATGGAGGTTAATTCATGTGTGTAAATGATGTATCATTCTCTCTGACACATTCTGTCACATACCTGATGATCTTGATCAATCGTGCCATTGGCCAATCTTTTTTACGTTAAAGAAATGAGAGGATACTTAGTGGATCAGTTAGAGTTAAATAAACAGCTTACACACAAAAAAAAAAAAAAAAAAAAAGTAATTGATTGGATTTAACTCAACAAATAGTTCAGATTCTTCCATTGGAAAGTACTGCAGCGGTTAATACTGTTTCTGCTTCAACAGGTTATTTAACTCTAACTGATGCAGTAAGTACCCTCTCATTCATCATCAGTAATCAAAATCTAATGCAACTATGGCTGGAAAAAATCTGCATGAACCTTATTGTGACACTATATAAACATTATGTGGCAAAAATATGCCACAGTGAATGTCACCTGTAATCAAAACAGTGCAGTGAAATATTGCATGTGCGCCTTTTTTTCTTTTTTTTTTGCCAGGCAGCATCTATTCAAAGCAAAATAACTCGAGGAGGATGGAGGGAATACAAAAAAAAAGATACAGAAAGAAGATAACAGTGTGTGAAAGACCGACAGGCTTGGAAAGACGTAAGAAAGAAGGAGCAGCGTGAGCATGGAAATGCAGGCAGATTCACCAGACTGTAGTATTGCTTTGATGATTTCATTTTTCTCTCTGATTAGCACACAATAACTTTCCCCTCCAGAGATGCTGAAAGAAACCCCAAATGATTTCTTTCCTATCCTGAGATTTCTGATACAGTTTATCTTCCATTCATACACACACACATATATTCTGGTGTTTTCTGTGCATGGTTGTGCACATACAAACACACCTGATATTAGAAGCAGACAGAAAACTGTGCACCTCGAAGTATAAACATGAATTATTTATTATTTCCTCTCTGTTAATGAACTATTGAAGATGCTGCCTCATAAATGGGTCTCCTTTCAATACTCTTAACAGATTTTCTGAGCATTTACAAAGAAATGGGGCTTAAATAACAAATGTCAGGCTGACAGGCTCAACAAAAGCACACTCACTCAGAGCAGTGACCAGATCCACATGACTGTACTGTGTAGTGTATGGAAGATAATTTCATGGTCGATGGAAGCACGCTGAAATAAGTGTAACTCGATGCTTAATTCACACAAGAACTCGAAAACACTCAAAGAGCAAGTATAGTCACCTCCACCAAGGGAAAGAACACTTAGTAATACTCTGAGCAGGTTTTCTGAATATTTGGATGTCAATCTGTATAATATGAAAATGTAATGAGTATGTCTACTCTGACACAAATTATGCAAAGTTTAATGTGAATTATTGAAGTGTAAAACCTTGGAATTTAGCAGAAACAAAGCTGATGCGGCGTGAATGTGTCATTAAATGTTTCATTTAAAATGATTCCAAATGTATTTTGTCGAATTTTCATATAAAGTTTGATGTAAATTCAGTGCACATACTGGAAATGCCCTAATATAGTTTCCTTCATCTCCTAAGGATAAAATACTGATTCTTCACAACAGTAAGTGCAACCGTGTGGTCAATTGTCGCTCAGTCAGAAAATCCCCCCTAAAAACTCCAAAGCAGACTCTTTTTACACCATTAAACTGCCTGGCTTGTCAGGACACAGTCATATTAAAGGTTCAGTGAGTAAGGCTTAGAGGGATTTAGGAGGCTCTATCTGCAGAAATTGAATATAACATTCAGAATCATATCAAATTGAGAATTATTGTTTTTCTGTTACATTAGAATGTGCTATTTATCCTACAGTAGAGTCTACAGTAACTCAAAATAAACTTCCTACTCCTTTGTGATTTGTAGCCAGTGGCATCTAGCATAAAGGTGAATTACTGTCTCCCACTGTGTTTGATTATTACAGAAAAAAAAAAAAAAACAAACCTCAGAAAAACTTGACAAAATAAATACTCAACATATCCTTTTGTTTATCTACCAGAGAGTCAGTGGGGAGATACAGCTTTACCAATGGCTCTCCAATTATGACACTTTATGGATGTTTAATATTTACCTTTTTACTTTTAATTTCTTGGATTTTTTTTTAACAGGGACTTCGTACATTCATTCACATTGATGTGAATGCACCAGAGTAGGCCTAATAGCTAACAGTGATGTGACTGTGAAACCAATTTAATGCTTTAAAAAGACACTGCTGAGTTTTCCTGGATCTTTCTGCGTCTCCTGTGGGATGGTCCAGTGGTCAGCATCGCAGCAGGAAGCGCCGACAGGCTGGATGTAGCATGTTCTCCTTGTGTTTGTGTAGGTTTTCTCTGGGTACTCCAGTTTCCTCCCACTGGTCAAAGACACCCACCTGTAGAGTCCATCTAATCGACTGGTGCTGTGAATGTGAGAGTGTGTGGTTCTTTGACTGTATATGTCAGATGAAATCGCGACATAATCAGAGTATACCCTGCTTTCACTTGTTGGTTGCTGGGATAAACACCAACACCACAGGATTAAGCTGATTAGAAAATGGAGGAATGAATGTGTCCCATCCAAAGGGCATCTTAAATAAACTCACTGTGCGTCCTGTTTTTCCATTACACTGATTTTTAATTGTGTATTTTAGGGGTGTCAAGTTCATTTCAGTTAAGGACTACATAGAGCCCAGTGTGGTCTCTAGCGTGCCAAACCAGTAAAATAATAGGCATAATCACCTATAAATAATAATCCACATTTATTTTATTGTGAAAGTTGAATGCGTTTATGACAATGTGAAGAACGTGAACAATCATATACAACCTGACATATGTGCTATAAAAATAAGTGCTAATTCAATAATATTATGTCTCAGCTTATAATTAACACAATTTACAGATCAAATTAGATCTACAAATGCAAAAAAAAAAAAAACCATAAAATAGAATATTGTTTAAATTGCACTTATTTTACTTGAGAAATTCCAGGTTTGTTATATCTGTTCAGGTTATTCACATTTTAATGTGAAAGGTTAATTTGTTATGCTAGTTGATATCAGTTGTATGTGGCGCCTGAACACCTTTGACTGTTAAAGGAGTAATATTTGGCTTTTTCAAATGAAATTATGCATTTTAAAACATTTCCCTGTGGTCTACATAAACTGTAAATGTTCAGCTTGGGTCTGAATTCTTCATTAATTCAACTCCACAGGTCCATCTTCAACCCTATTTCTGAGTAATGACACCAGAAAAGTGCTTTTGAGCGCTGGCCCTTTAAATGCACATGAGCCACTTCACACCCCTCCCCCTCCAGGTTGTTGACCGTGCTTCTCTATCCCGTTCAACCTCTTATGTTCATTAATACAACCAACAACTGAACATTTTAGGTAATCAGCTCGAAGTTTGGACATACGTTCAGTTTGGACTACAACCGCTGCTGCTGACAAACAATGATGGCGTACTCTGAGAGCTGTTCATCGACAGTCTTGACCTTATATGTGCTAATGTTGTGACATAACTAGTTATAGACATAACAAATTAATCAAGAATTAAAACAGGTTGTAGAAATACAGTTGGTTTTAGCCAAAATGAATATAAAGATAGTTTTGCAGAACCTGGAGGATTCAAATTCAAACGTTATGAACTATTATGGTCCAAATACACAAATAAATGAACCAAACACTAATAAAAGTCTGTTCAGATAAATATGACTCCTTTTTAAAAAAAAAAATAAATGCATCAATCTCATAAAAACACACTCTCTCTCACACACACACACACACACACACACACACACACACATATATATATATATATATATATATATATATATATATATAGTAAATAAAGATATCATCATCCATACAGTGCTGTATATTATGTCCAACATTTAAAAAAAAATACATTTAATATGAATAAAAAACTATGACTATACAACCCATCATTCATCTTTAAATATACATTAAACACAAAATGCACAAAAATGTTAAATGATGGTATTTTTTGTTTGATTTTCCAGTAAAATCACTTACC
>JAQQZY010000005.1:48241766-48261600 GCA_030068375.1 Ostorhinchus rueppellii
GTGACACTTCTTAAAACACTGTATGACATTAACAGCAGCACTAACGCTCACGTCTGTGTTCACACATGCCACCATACAGCATATACATTTCAATAGCAATGTATATTTTTGCAGTTTCTTTTTTTTTCCTAAAGTAACTGCATGCTTCGAAGTGACACGCAAAATGTAAACGTCCTACATTTATACACATTTGTGAAATACTAGAAAAGAAACAGACATCACAGCAGCGATATGTTTTCACCTAAAAAATACAAGAAAACACACACAGAACCGCACTCTATAAAGTCATGCTGACATACTCCTAGAAAAAGATCACAGAAGCGAGAGTTATTCAGTGTGAAGGTGGAGGAAGCACGAATGCATGCAGAGGGGGGTGGGGTCATTGTATGTTCTTCATGCAGACCATTGAAAACATGCAGCTATGAGACCAGCAGAGAATGACAAGGATAGTGATGGCAGGGGCGTGATGTAGAAACAGAAAATATACAAGATTGCAGAGTAGAAAGGAGAGAAGATATTGAACAAGAAACAATATATAAGAGAAAACAGCAGCCGATGGTCATATCCACATGGTTTGTAAAATATAACCAGTGTTGGAAGTAATGAGTTACAAAATAATGTATTGCAGTAAAGTAATCCTTTGGCTGTAACAGAAGCGTAAGGCATTACTAATCAGTTTTCATTCATATTTTACTTGGCGCATGTTCAATAGTGCTTGTGTTATTAAACACTTTTTGATCATAATTTAATTGCTCAAATGAAAAACAAAAACAAAAAAAAAACAAAAAAAACTGCAAGACCATGAGACCTTCAGGAATCAAAAATGTTCTATTTCCTGTTGGCGTTCAGCCAGATGGGTGAAAACAGCAGAAGACACTACATCGGTGACATGGAGATATGCTCATTACTAACCCTAACCCTGCGGGGTGCCATATATGACAAGAGTCTGTAACTGAAGTAATATAGGAGTCATATACTGTAACACATTACAATTTTGAGACAGCAGTGTTGTAAGGTAAGGAATTACTTTTAAATAATACTAGTAATCTGTGGTGTACTACAGTCTGGAAGTAACTTCCATAACACTGGATATGACAGTGTAGGGGATGAGTAGTACATTAAAAATATCACCACAATGGGAATTACAGCAAATGTACAGCGTCATTATCACAAGTCTTCTTATGTGACAATGAATGAAACAAAAATGACAAAGGATCGACATGAATGCGGAGTTGCACAAATTAATTAGAGAGAGAGTGAGTGGAATGATGAGAGAGTTAAAAAAGAATACAAGAGGGATGAGGAGATGAGCCTGACGGAATATGAGATGAAGTGAGTTTCTGTACTTTGAAACGCCAAATAAAAGTTGACGATGCCCCGGTGTAGCCCGTGAACATGCCATAAAATCACCAACTGTTATCAAGCCAATTATATTCACTGCCAGGCCAGACCTTGGAGGGATTGTTTTCACAAACTTGTAATTGACCCCTGATGAATAATGTAACCCTGCTTCCTCTCCCTCTTGCACTCGTATGCTGGTTTAGACCTCTGAAGTGTCATTATGATGCTGAACATTACCACCGGTGAAAGAAAACACATGCACATGCACACAGACTCACTCACATGCATACATCTTTCCGTATCTCGCTTTGCTGCACATGCACGCATGCTTTTCTGACTCTAGTCTGTTTATGCATTGCATCATTCACCTCGCTGACATAATCTAGCATAACATAAAACTCTCATTAATTCTGTATTATTTCAGCATTCAGTAATTCATCATTGCTGATATGATTAACCAAACTGTCACACTTCCATACAGTCTCATTCATCAAGCATTTGCATGAAAATGTTACATTTAACATTAGCATGGAGTAAATTCTTGAATGCTGATGGACGATGTGGGCTTGATTAAACCAGAGGGGACTGTGACATTTTACATCTGCAGGTGTGGTTTTGTGTTTAAATGAATGATACGTATCCCATATCATGTTCTGGGGGTGATGTTGTGTATGCTGGACAGCTTGGTGGTCAGACGGGGTCCATTAATTGTGGTGACTTATCGACTCAGTACAGGCAAAGTAACATGAATGCCAAACTAAGTTTTTTTTTGTTTTTTTTTTTGCTTGTTTTGTTTGTGTTTGATTTGGCCTCCATAGCACAACAATGTCAAAAAGAAAACAAATGGAATAGTGTGAGGTTATATTTTTCAGTGCCACTGGAGTGGTGTATCAGTGCTATTTGTGCTGCAATGTATCAAAAAAAGTGTCACTTGTGGCACTGTTTTGAAGCAGCCTGCCATGATCGATGCCAAAGAGATACTCAGTTTCACTTGCTAGCCAGCTAATGCTATGGTACTGTAATGTAACTGCTCTCAACACCATATTCTTGTTTAGAGAGTCGACAGCTACAAACTCACAAATGCAGAAAATGTTGAACCTTAAAACAACAATAGAAAACATCCATTCAGTATTAGCTAGAACGTCTTTCCCTTAGCCTCTCATTTGAGAATAGACAAAGCTATAAATCATGACTGCAGAGACAGCTGGATGCAGACTTTAGAAGATGTAAAATGGAGCACCATTGAGCTTTTCTGGTCTCAGTAAATGCAAATACACTGTGCAGGATAGTTATCTACAACCTAAAATCTTACCTCTACAAAAAGATATTTATCATGAAATGTTAAATTAAACAATGCTAAATTAAGCCTTGCATTATTAATATTCCCAAGACCATCTTCTGAATAATCTGCAAACATCTATTTGATCCCCTTTTTATCCTAATCTTGCTTTTCAAAAAGTTAATCCAAAGTAAAACTTGCATTTCCATTTTCACCACATGTTTTTGTTACATTTACCCTCAGAGGTGATTATCCTTTTCAGGTCCAAACTATCTCAACAATATTACTATGCATAGACCCACATCATTAGAATACTGGCTCTGGAAAGGAGACCGGAGCCAAATCACATACGACCATGACATGTTGTTAAAGTGACACTCATTTCACTTCTGTATGATTAGTAAAATGTGCAGCCATAACAGCAAAATGACTAAATGTCATTTTAACGGCTAATCATTAGAGCTTGGCAACTGGTTCAACTATAAGGATGGTTCTCATAATAATTTGGGTTTTAGATTAGCATGAAAATGTACCAGCCATTTAAATATTACAACAAAGTCTTAAAATTACCATTTAGCTAAAGAGCTTTTACTATATAACCAAGGAAAAGGCTAGAAAACACTTCAGTTAATGGGAATATTTGTAAAGCAACAATGTGGTAAGGTGGTGCCATTTCATTTCATTTTGGGCGGTTTAAGAGCAGCAACGTTCCAATGTCGTTAACACCAAGCTATAATGTCAGCACTTGACATTGTGTGTAACTCTATTAAAGCTCATTGTCCCATGAATAGGGGGGCTATAATACATTAGGTTAGTAGTGCTCATTTAAACAATATCACGCACAGGTTCCGGGGGAACTGGCTTCAACATAACATAACATAACATAACATAACATAACATAACATAACATAACATAACATAACATAACATAACATAACATAACACAACATAACATCATCCTGTCAACCGGACAAAGTCACATTTGATAAATTATAAATTGTAAAACAACCTTCTCCAGATGGTCATGGTCATGTTCAGTTCCCAGTTAATGTTCACAGAGAAGCAAAGCAAAGAGGTGAAACTCTAGCGTTTCCATGACAGCTATCAGGCTAACATGGTGAGGGTGGAAAAAACAATTACCGTCACTTTTTATCAATGTAATATGTGTTGTTTGACAGAAAGAAGAACTATAAGGAAAGAGATTAGAAGAAAAGATGATAGTGAAGTGCTTTTAGAGAACCACTTTTGGTCCAAAGTGGAAGGAGAGTAACTGTGATGGTGTGTAATTCTGTTACAGGGATAATCATTGACTGTATATAAAGATGGACACTGTCAAACTCTCCTTGGTGGCTGCCTATAGTATAGCGCATAAATGCCATCCCTTTCATGTCCTTCTATGAGACTCAGACCAACCAAAAACTCAAAATATACCTCCAGTAAATTATTCCCAAAGGTGATTTTAGACATATGCTCAAGAACATTTAAAACCAGTTATTTAACATTGTAAACGGGTGATTGACAGCTTCATTGACCAATTACAGTCTTGAATCAATCAGACATGCAAAAGGAACCAATCATTTGCTAAGTTTGCTGCAAAAAACATCATCCAGTGTCTCTAATACACAAACTCTGACTACAGATTGCCCCATTTTGGCTTCACACAGTGGTGTCCATCTTTATATACAGTTAATGAGAGTATTGTGTCAGCTTTCATTACAAAGCTTTTTGTCTGGTTGCATTTCTGTACTATGCTTAGAGAGAAAGACATGGAGAAAAACAACAGTCAAACTAAAGCCAATCAACACCTACCTGTCTTTTTCAGACATTTTTGCTTTTTAGGATGACAAGTAGAATACACTTAACACCGTAAATTAAAGTAACAGTGTAAATGTTGCAGGAATGTGTCCGTGTGAGGACTGTTGAAGAAGGCATTCAGGAAACTCAAGGAATTTGTTTTCTACTTACTGCCGATGCGAAGGTTGATGGAGTCGCGTCTTTCTCCGTGCGGGTTCTGGAAGCAGCTGTAGAGTCCATTATGGCTACTGTCTACTTTGGTCAGGACCAGTCTGGGACCTTCTAGTTTGTGCTGGGCCTTCACATCGGTCCCGTTCACCTTCCATGTCACCGACGTGTTATTATCCAGGGATCCGCACTGCATGGTGACGTCGCTGCCCATTTTCTCATACTGGTTTCTACCAACTGGAAACAGACACAAGGAAAGGGTAAGTATTTTTATATGAGAACCAAAAGACAAGCGAAATGATTTGCTGTGATTCTAAATGGAAAATGTCATAGAGAAGCTCAATTTCCATCAAACAACAAAGGACATTGTTGCTATAGAGAGTCCAAGCAACAAAAACAATAATCTGTATTACAACTGTTGTTTGGTTTTTACTTTGGACGACACAAAAGAAACACTCTTTGTCTTTCTACTTCAAATCCAGAGCAAACAAATACAGACTTTTGAAAAATGCGAAGTCAGAAGCAGGGGACACTTACTCTAAAGGCCATAAATTTCAGTTGAGTGTTGTAGTCAAACCATGAATTCCTGTTTTCTATAATAACATTGGCAACTTATAATTATAATTGCTTGCTTTCTGGCTGCAGGAACTGATGAGAAAAAACATGATTGAAACATACTCCTTCATTATTAAAGTTAAATTCCATATACAACAAGAGAAGCACATTCACAATTAATGTATTAAAAGAAGCAAACAGGTGTTTAAAAAAGTATCCAGAGGAATAGTTGTGATGCTTTTTTTTTTTTTTTTTAATTTTCAGAGGGCAAAACTTCTATTAAACAAATTAATTAGACATTTGGTTAAGCCCGACCATAATGCCAATCAACACTCGAGAGAAATCCAACTGAACTGAACTGACACTGAAAAACAAAAAAGCCTAAAGAATAGCAAGACAGAGACAGAGTTTTTGCTTTGCTCTGTGTTAGGAGCCAGATATCAATATTGAAGAGGCACTGGAGGAAACCAGTGACTGTCTTCTAAGCTCTTTAATCAGGTTTTCTCGTCTCTTACCCCTTAAATAATCCATAATAATGTCTAAAGGGGTTTACAGATGTCGAGTATGGTTGGAGGAATGAGACTTTTGGCCACAATACTGGGGTTACAACCCTGATGTGCTGATAAGTCCCATGGGACCTGTCAGTATCCTACAAAGCCAAGACCCCCGATTAGCTCTTAAACACTGAGGATCAACAACACAACAAAAGTAACAATGAAATATTGATCCCTATCTTAGGAAAAGCCCTCCTCTATGAAGGAAGGAAAGTGCCACTACTGGCCTAAGATCACATGCTGTCAAGATCTTTGTCTTGCTCTGATGTCTCTCTTTCTTTCTGTGTCTGCGTTTCCTTTTGTCCATCTGTCTCCTCCCTCTTTCCTTTCTTTATTTTAACCACAATGCCTCCCTCTCGTTTCACTGTTTTTCACTTGAGCTGCCTTCCTTTTTTCCAACTCATGCCTGTTAACACAGATGATACAGATGTCGACTTGTGTGTTTCATGTATATTTCATGTCACATAACAGAAACATCTATATTTAAAAAGACAACTTCCCTGTTCCCATTAACATTAACCTGACACTGTTTGTTCTCACTCTTGACTGTCTGTGGTTCGTTCTCCCTGAGCCCTCTCTCCCAACCTCTGCTCTTTTTCTCTGATCTGCTTCTTTTTCTGTTTTTTTTATCCCCTTTTTTTTTATCACTCAGCCTGTTTCCTTCTGACCATCCCCATCATCCCCATTCTTACCCAAAGGTTCAAATAATGTGCACATATTTGCAAGTGATTGGCAAAAAAAAAATAATAATAATAAAGAAAAACTATTTGACTTTGATCTCCTCTTCTGTCAAGTCACTTTGAACGGATGTGTGGCTATTTACATAAAGTTATTTGCATCTTAGTAAAAACCATACAGTGTAACTTTGATGTTCGCTTTGATGGTGTCAGTGCCCTTGTGTCTGAGTTACAGGAGGAGAAGAAGAAGAAGAAGAAGAAGAAGAAGAAGAAGAAGAAGAAGAAGAAGAAGAAGAAGAGTTTTTCTTGCCACTGTATGTCTCTTAACATTTGAGTTCACGTGGCTAAAATCGCAATTCTACCTCATATACAGTGAAGTCTTCATAAGCATAATATGCTATCAAAGCGAAATATGATATTGTTCAAGAATGCAATAATTTGGAAAAATCCCCTACCTGAAATTCACTTCAGTACCTCAGGTGGTTGTTACCAAAGTAACTGTGTGAAATCACTTAAGAGTATTATTAGGTGTTCCGAATAAAGAGCTTTGAGGCACTGCCAAAGCTGCCAGTGTATTGGGTTATAGATATGAACTGAATCTATTGAATGTACTGAATGTATGTAACTGAATGTACACTGACAGACAGGGAACCACTAGAGGGAGTACTGAGTCACTCTGCCGGTCTCCAATGGCGAGGAAAACTAGGACCACTGTGAAAGTCTGTGCAAATGACAGTCTGTGCAAAGTGATAAAAGCTAAAATGACTGTTATTTCTCCACTGGACACTGCTCTAAATGAAAAGAAGTCCGCTTGCTGTTGAAATGGCAGTGTTTCTTCGACATGGGTGAGTTTTATTATGAGGTTTATGAAATGATAAAGTTATCATGGGATATTATTATCTTTGCCAAGTTACTGTTTGGTGTTCCGCAGTTCAGATTAAACTGTGACAGTTCTGACCTTGTTTGCATGATTCCAAACAGAGAACACGAACCTTACAGAAAACAGAGGTGATTTGTGGTTTTACTGTGGCTGTTTGCTGTCTAAAAACAGAGCTAAGCTAACAGAGCTATAATGTAAACTATCAGCTGGTGCAACACGTGAAGATCATAAGACACTGTTATTTTGAGGCTATGCGTCTTATTTTGAAGGAGAAAACATGATACCATAAATAGATGTGTGTAAACAATGATCTTTATACTTTATTCAGTGAGTACTATGGTCTGTGGATACATAACAGTAATTAGTTGATGGTTTTGGTCCTTTGTGTGTTTTGCTGCACAACTTCCTACTGTTGAGAGTTTGGAATATCAATACCACATAGAACCCCTGTAAAATGACCCTTCTGGAGTTTTTCTGAACTCGACAGAGTAACCTTGAGATTTCTAGCGCTGTCTTGATTCCTCAACCTCCCCTTTTGCTTTTCCTGTTGCTATCCCTCCCATCCGTCTTATCCTCCGGGGGTTACATCACTCTACCTCCATCCTTCTCGGTGTCCATTCATCTCCACCCGAACCTCCGTCGCTTCTAACTCTGTCCATGATTCATTTCTATCTCTTCCCTTTGACTGCTCCTCTGTCTCTCGTCTTATCGAGGTTCACACTCTCCTGTTTCTGACAGTCTCTATCTTTATCTCTCCTCTCCCCTTTGCCTCCTTACCTCCCTCCCCGCCATCTGCCTCTTGTCCATATCAAGCTTTGAACTCCCCTCATCTTCTTTTACTTAGTTTAGGTCGCTTCCTGCTTCCTTCTTTCTCTGTACTATTGGCATCCTCCCATACCTTATTTAATCTGTTTAGGATCTTTCTTTTACTATGAGATGGATCCAATTTAAAAACTGTATTTGGAGTATTTCAGAAATATTCATGTATGTATGGCACCAACAGAATAAATGTGTCACTAGATTGAAATCAACTACAATTAAATTCTACCTGGTGTATTGGTGTTTTGGACAGATATGAACAGGTATGTACTCTTATGAGGAGCTCCATTCATTTGGTAAAATATGCAGACCTTCTCAGTTCTTCCATCGATTAGTTCTCTTTTCTTTCAATCAAATCAATCAGCGTTACCCTACGTCACTCTATCTGCAATCACACAAAGGTAAGCATGTATGCCACTGGTGAAAAAGCCTTTGACACCATTTATTAATTCAAATGCAGTCAAAATCAATGTTCTTTGTGTTGATGAGGATTGTTTGTCACCTCATTTAACTTTACATTTTTGGGATTTTTCAGATTGACTATCTGCCTTAAAAATATAGCAAGAGTAATCAGATATAATCAAAGGTAAAAGCCAAAATAATTTGATATATACATCATTTATGACGCCTACCACCACTATTTAACTATTACTTGAATAACCTTCCACCTCCTCATTGTTCATGTTTATATGGACAAAATATTCTAATTTTTCCTCTAACTCCAACACAATTCCTAATAATCAGGTTTTTTCTGGCTAAACTGAACATTCTACAAATATTCTTGCTGTAGATTTGTTTTCCACAGTGAGAATGACTTCTAAAAACCTGTTGATATGATTTTTAATGATTAAAACTAGATGTAGCAGGGGTTAGTAATGTTGCAGTAAGGGGATTCTCCCACAGTCCAAATACATGCACCTTAATTGGTCTAAATTGGTGTGAATGTGAGAGTGAATAGTTATTTGTCTGTATACAGCATGTCACCTCTGCAATGAACCGATGCTAGCTGGGATAGAGGATTAATCATTTACGGAAAACGAATTAATAAAACTAGATGCGTTTATCCATTATTTCAGGGGTGTCAGACTCATTTTAGTTCAAGGGCCACATACGGTCCAATATCCTCTGAACTGGACTGGAGCAGGAAAATAATAAAGTATAAATAACCTAAGCTCAGAGGTTTTCTCTATATTTGAGTGAAAAATGCAAAAATACATTATGAAAATGTTTACATCTACAAACTATCCTTTAACAACGTGTACCGTGGGGAAAAAAAGGATTTCTTAAGGGAAAAAAAGTGAAATTTTAACAGTATTATGTCTCAGCTTCTCATTTCTACATGTACAATATAACATACAGATCACAATGAATCTACAAAAACATAAAACATTTAAAACATTTAAATGTTTATTATTTATTAAACAAATAAAACATTTAGTAGCACACAGAATATCGGTAAAATTATACCAACTTCTACTGAAATATTTCAAATTGTTCATATTTGTTCAAGCTATTCACATGAGGTGTGAAAAGATAGCTTGTAAATGTAAAGATTTTTAAGTATAATTTACATTTTTACACTAAAACAAAGACAAACTAAATCAAATTTGTCTGTATGAGGCCCTTGAACTATATTATTTTAATGTCCTTGACTGTTCATATCTTAAGTGTAATTTTTGCATCTCCCTAATTCAGGCCAGATCGGACCCTTCGGCGGGCCGAATTTTGACACCTGTGCATTATTTTTTTAGCCTTGCATCTTTACCACAGAGGATCTTTGTCTCTACTCAAGCCAAGTGTAAACAGACACTGTAACCTGTGGTAAAATCTGCAAATGACACACATTTTCTGAATTTGCTTTATGTATATCCAGAAAATGCACTTAAAAGCAGATGTGTAAACATATCTCACATGCCTCAGTTGTAAAATGTGCATGAATGCATGTGCACATAGTCAGTTGCATGATTTTAATATCATAATGTAAGGCTATAGAAGTGTTTTTTGTTTTGCCATTCATAATAGGAAAGTACAATAGTAGCAGTAGCTTTGAACTTCAAATGATGCTGAAAATTAGATCATTTCCCTGTGCTGTAGCAGACATTTCTCTTTTCCTTCTTTGTCAACCTATCTCCTGGTTATTCCCTCACACCTCTGTCAGCCTAAGTTTCCCTTATCTCATTCACCTTTCTATCTTCCCTCTCCATCATCTTCCTTCTATTTTATTGTAAGAATACCGGCTTCTTTCACCCACTGATTTTCTCCGCAACATCAAAATTCATCATCTGTACCTGGACATGAGTATTCTGCACACACACGCCACACATGCATAATACACTTTATATATCAACTGAAAGACAAGCAGATGCACTCACAAGTGCACTCATGTACTCACTCATGTACTCCCTCACACCGCCCTGCATAATGTTCCTGTGCCTCATCAACATACAGACCAGCACGCCTAATAACCATAATGACATTCAGCTCAATTGCTATTGATCTCTTTGTAATAGACAGAGCATTGTAAGCAGCATCGGAACATTGTTAACCCCCACCAAAAGAGAATAGAAATCATTAGTGTCCTTCAAAAAGCTCTAGTGTTACTAGTTTTACTCATTACACTTCTGATTTCTACCGATGCCATCTGACATCATCTCATGAATAAACAAAATGTGAGTGTGCAGCTGCTTAATGTACTAATAATTCCAGCAATATAAGATGTACAGATGACGTTTTTTTAAGCTGAAAACATACACCAGTATTAGTTATCTTCCTCAGGTGAGATTCTTTAGGCCAGAAGTTAATTCATAGATGCGCTGCTGATGTTTTGAGGAATAAAATAAAAGGGAAGTGAGGGGCTCATGGGGCTACTGTAAAGTTTTCGCTAGTTTTTCATTCACAGCAGGGTTCTGCAGGGCATGGAGGGCATTGTTTTCTTATGCATCCTTGTGATTATTTCCCACAGCAGAGGATTACCATAAAGAGCCCACATCATGTCATGTTGTGGGGTCACTGGTGCTAAGCTCTGCAGGGCATTGCAAGTACATATCTCTGTCCAGAGGCTATTTAAAGAATAATGAACACAAACCCATGGGCAATGAAGTACACACACACACACACACACACACACATATATATATATATATGGTCTATGGATGTTTGAAACTGAGCGATGAACTCTGCATACTGTACAAAACAACACATATAATACATACACAGAGGAATGGCTATTTACACTCACAAAAGCACAAGCAGATTTTATGATTATGCATACTTACATACACTTGGGAGATAAGATCAGTGTAATGGGAGTAGCAATGTACTGAATATACATAATGTTATATTTGCTTATAGCGTGTAAACACACATTGTTTTTCCTCACATACTGCCGTGTTGGTCAGAAGGACATATGTAGGTGGGCTGAACTCTGAGTCCATTTATGTTCAATGCACCACTAGAGGTCAAGACAAGGGTGGTTCGAGTCAAGACGATTTCAGCATAGTACGAGAAAACAAGAAAAACAGAGACAGGAGCTGAAAAGTTCAGTCAAAGTCAAAAGAAGGTGATACATTTGGTGAACAAAAGGACTTTCACAGACGCATATTACTTCTTTCAGTTTTTGCGTGCACCTTGATTAACCTACGTTTATCAAGAACAATCAATTACGGTCAGATTATCATTAGGCCGGTGTCAGAAAGGATATTCTTGAGGACGGGTAGTTTCACTGTTTGATTAGCTGATTAAACACCGGCAGAATTACTTGTTCAAACGTCAAGTGCCACTGGGCAGAACATTGTTATATTCTACCTTTCCACTACATCATCATTAAACGCCGTCTGAAGAGGTGAGGACATTTTTATATAGAGATGTTAGTTTAAGTCTTATCAAAGCTTTTTTTTTTTTTTTTAAGATTTCAAATAACACAGTTTTTCTTACTTAGTAAATTACACTATGTTCAGACTGCAGGCAAATGTGGCTCAAATCCAATTTTTTTTGCCTATATGTGACCTGTATCTGATCTGTTAAAGACAGTTCAAACAGCACTAATCCCATTTTTTTCAAGTCCAACCCCGGCCACTTTCATATGTGCTCCTAAATCTGATGCGTATTTGATATTTTGCAATGCGACTTCAGTCTGAAAGGCCAGATCGCATTCATCTGAGCTTAAAACTGCGATGCGACAAACAACACGATTCTGCATCCCGGGAGGAGGATCAGGAAAAACATTTTTACTTCCGTAAACACGTATTACATCAGGACCACTTTTGCACACGTGGGTCACTTCAGGGTCACATTCAGTTCATACTCAAAACTGACGGTGACATATAATATCTAATATGAACAAGCACACAAAAAATTGGATTTCACAAAAAAAAAAAAAAAAAAAAGTGCATTAACCTGGTGTCTGAACATAGCTTTACATCTCTGTGTCTTGAAATAATTGAAAAACACATGGGTGCATGTATTAGAGAGCCATCATTATCATTTTACTGCATATTGCACATATTGCATAGGTCACTTTAACTCAATAACTAATCTACTACCAATACCTCATTTATTAACTTCACTGATGCACCTTGATTGTCCATTTGTCGTCCCCTCAACCCCCTGTTCTTTATACAGTAGTTATATTCTATTGTAGTTTTTGTACTTTTTTACTATTTTTTCCACCGTGGGGCCTTAGAGTTTTGTCATTTCCATTTTCTGTATGTGATGCACATATGGCTAAACTGACAATAGGGCTGAGTTTGACTCTGATTATCTTTAAAGGCTCAATATGTCCCATTAGGGCTCTTTTGTGTATTGATGTGAGGTTTGTGTTGTGCTGGTTGTTGTTTGTCATTTGATGGCTTCATTTCTGCGTTAATAGAAGCTGTTGTTGGACACTGAGCGCTGCAGAGAACCACTGAGAACCTTGAGAGCGTGCATGAGGGTTTTCACAGATATAACTGACCCCTGTGCTCTAAGTCCAAATCAATATCGAGGCTGTTATCATGAATCATACATGTACTCAAGACAGCTGTAGGCATAGAAATAGAGTTACGCAACATAAACACATGACCAGCTATGAGTACAAAATAGAGGAGCACAGTCTGGTCTTTCTGGTGGAACCCTTAGCACCTTAGTTTTTATACAAGTCAGTGATAAAACACCACTGATTCTTTTATCTCATTTGGATTAACACCATAATTTACACAGATGTTTGTCAGTTCAGAGGATTGGTTTGTCATAGACATCATGAAGTACCAAAAAAGACTTTCCTCCACACATTTGACATTCTAAAAAAAGGAAGGGAGGGAAAAAGACATGAAAAACTGTAATGTCTTCAGCTCTGAGCCGCTTGTGTAGAGACAAACTGGCTCTGATGAAGCTTATGCAACTTTTGCCTGCCTTGTCTTTTTAATTATGCATTTACATTGTTTTAACTTCTGTGACTTTCTTGACTTGTAGAATTATCTTATAACATTGTAATACACTCCCACCATTGAAAACCATGTACTGCCCCCTAATTAAATGCACCCTGGATCCAATCCAATCCAATTCAATCGAACTTTATTTATAAAGCACTTTAAAAACAACCACAGTGGACTGAAGTGAACCCTAGAAACACAATACAAATGAATAAAAGCATAAAAAATAAAAATCAAATAAAAATCAAATAAATAAAACAAGTTAAAATATAAAACAGAACAAAAATATCAATATTGCACGAGTTAAAACAGGTGGGTTTTAAGAAGAGATGTAAAAAACAGACAGAGGAGGTCTGTCTGATCTGCAGAGGCAGGTTGTTCCAGTCTGGGACCAGCAACAGCAAAAGCCTGATCTCCTCAGAGCTTGGACCTTGTTCTGGGCACCTTTAAAAGTAGCTGATCAACTGATCTGAGAGAGACTGGGAGTATAGGTATGAAGGAGCTCAGAGAGGTAGGCCAGTGCAAGACCATGGAGGGATTTAAAAATAAATACATGTGTTTTAATGGATTCTAAAATGGAGAAAAATCGGAGAAATTTGCTCATGTTTACAATTTGTACCCATTCAATTTAATGTGGACCTAACTAAAGTAACAAAAACATCATCAAGAGGCAAGTGTTTTTAGATCCCATTTGACTTATACTACCAAATGTCATTGTATGAGTCAAGGAAATCCCAGTTTGTGTTAAGTAACTTCTGGTTTTGTGGAAAACAGCTCAGTGGACTGCATCTGTCATTGCTTGTGATACACATCACTAACAGCCTCGGCATGTTTGGCCTCATACTTCAAGACCAATAGAAGTATAAAGAGAAATGTAAATCACTCCAAGTCTAGTCATGTTGAAGCTACAGAGACATATTCAGGGACTTTGAACAGATCATGGACAAAGGCAGTTATGGTGATGACACTTCTGTTCAGTCCTGTTCGTGTTTACATATTTTCAGTGTCTGATAATTAAACAGTTTTACAGCAAATGGTGACTTTATTGACTTCTAAAAGGGTCTTTTACATAAACATACATCAAATGTGTATATGATGCCACAATAATTCAAACAATATCAAAGCTAAATATTTGGCTCTTATGCATTTTTCCCAGAAGGTGCAGGACAAAGGAACCAAACAACTAAAACTCATATTCTCCACCCCATGCCCTGTACTGCTCGATGTAAGAGTTCAGTCACAATGGCTCTTTGAAATCATATAAAATAGCCACTTTACGTAATTTAATGTCACATGAGAGCCATGTATAATTAAGTTATTCTGCTTACTGCTGCTGTACACACGTATCTATACACGCACACACACATACACCGCTCATAAAACAAACACACATCCCTTCTTGACCTGATTAGAATGCTGATGAAGTCTGATTATGAAGCGGCAGCTGTGTGAGTGTGTGGATGCATATGCGTTTCAATTTACACTTTCCCTGCCTCTCACATGAATGAGCGTGGTTGTGTTACTCCACATCTATGACTCCACTTGTCAGTTCATGCATGCATGTGTGTGTTTAAGTGTCTGTGGAAGTAAGCAGGTGTAAGTTATGATCTGGCTCCACAGCGGCAGCATGAAATGAAATTGAAGTTGAGCGCCGGCATTCTGATTTACCATCTGAAACTGTTATGTTCCCAGTGTTTGTGGCCTGTCCGTGACAGAACAAGTACGCGTGTGTTTCAGTGTGTATTTGTGTGCGTATACTGGCCTCAATGTGAGCAGTCGTCCTCATGGATTCATTGTCATGTTTATATCAGATCGTGTGAGACCATGTCTCTTTCAGCCGAGCTGTAACTCACTGGAACATTTATCAGTGAATCACATTTGTACGCCTAAGGGGAGCTTTGGCTTTTCAGAGTCCAACAGTAAAAGATCGCACACACATAGATAGAGCCTCAGAGAATTATCAGTTTAACTTTATGGATTTAACACTCATAGAGGAAGATTAGTACTGAGGTTTCTCCTTACGTCTCAGTTTTTAATTTACAATTTAAATTAAAAACTTCCAGCTACAGAAAATTATCAGAAAAAGCAAAATCTGAAAATACAAATAAACCCAAATTAATTTTTTCCTTCATAGTATCCGTAATGATATGCTGCACCCTCCAGTCAAATATTATTTCTCTGTAAGTAAAATCAAAATGGCTCATTTCCAATCACAAAAAAGGAAGTGTTTCTGTTCTGACTCAATAATGAAATGCAATACAATAATACAGGGGTTTGTCAGAGAGTCCCGCTTTGATGATGGGGTTAAAAATTCTGACTTTCCAGAGAGAGAGAGAGAGAGAGAGAGAGAGAGAGAGGCCAAAGAAAAAAATCCTAAAGATCATGACATCAAGGATTATATTGATTCACAATGAGTTTCAGCAGATTTCTTTTCTAGGCCAGGGTTGTATCTGAACAATGCATTGGAAGAATAAGCTCGGTTCATTTGTTTCATTTGAAACGACTTTTTAAAATTCAGTCGTCGGTCAAATGTCAGTTTGGTTGTCAGTGCCTTTTGGTTCCTAATGATGGCCTTTGCACCCAAGTGTTCATGTCCAATGCAAAATAAGAAAAAAAAAAAAAAAATCATGGCACAAGCATTTTGGCTATGTGTTGTTGTTTTTTTTTTTGTTTGTTTGTTTTTTTTACTGCTGATGTCCTATTTTTTCTTATTCACTTTTGTCTCTTGTGGGCTTTTGGCTTTAGCTGATGACAACTACAATAATTGAAGCGTTATTTAACTACAAGTGTTCATTTATTTAATCCTAATAACAGTAACATTAGACATGGTATCTTTCTTCCCATACAAAGTTGCAAAAGCATAAAATTCAAAATGTGAAAATGATAAGAAATACTAGCTAATTTTGCTAGTGAAACAAAAGTTTGCATAGTCATTTCCATGCAGCCCAAATGTTTATTTGATTGTGAACAACAGTAATGGCAGCCAAGTGTTTATTTCCCAGGCAAAATATGAGAAAGTATGATAAAACATGCATTTTTAGCTGTTTTTACCTGTTGGCCGAAGGGTATTATCATCGTTTTGTCATCTGTCTGTCTGTCTGTCTGTCTATTCAAAAGCATAATCACATTATCTGAAGAATGCGTTGACATAGCTGCACCAAATGTCTACTGTGGATGCATTTTGGCATGGAGCAGAAGCCTATAATTGCAAATAGATGACCTTGAGCTACTTTTTCAAGGTCAAATGGCTTTATTGTCATTATTTAGTGCAATTATAATGTCTTAGTACTTTCAAATATAACTATGCATGTAATACCTTTTACAGAAAGAGGATCTATCGAAATTATAGGGCAGTAACTTCCAACAGAATCTGAAACTATATTTGGCCGAGGGGTATTAAAAGTGTGCAGCATGTTACGTGTATTATCGCTGTTTTAGTTTTCTTTGGTTATTTGTATGTTTTCCTGTTGTGCTGTTTGCTAATTACAAAAAGGAAACGACAAAACCACTACCAGAGTCGGGTTAAGAGATGGAATCAGCCAAAAATAAAAAAACAGTTGTGCAGCAAAACCTCCAGATTATCTGAGACGATAATTGATTCAAATTGTCTATCATTGTAATTCAATCTTACTGGACTGTTTGTCAGATGAAACAACTAATTTGATGATGTCACCATGGGTTAATGGAAATTCTCCTTTACTTTTTTTTTTTTTTTACTTGTGGAAGCGTCGTACTGAGATTAGTCAATAATTTGTGGAAGCGGTGGTAACAAGTGTCTGCCTGCTGAATGTGAAGGTTTAATAAGCATAAATTTTGCTTCCAATGATAGTAATGCACTTGGAGGAAGTTAACAATTACACTTAACAATTATTTTTTAACTTAATTTAAACAAGCAAAGCCTACCTGGAGGTTTGAAGAAGAACTTTATGACTTTTAAGACATTTTTCAAGGTGTCTTTGGTCAAATTTCAGATCGTGCATTCGCATAAATAACAGACCTCAGAGTTACTGTGTTGAACCATGTTTCATGTTATGTTTCCATTTGTTCATGACTAATGTTTCTACTACTAATACTGATGCTCATGCTACTAAAGCTCCTACCCATACTGTACCTGAACCCATCCACCTATGAATGATTATGGAAGTTGTTTCACACCAACATGCACAAAAAAATACACTTAAGTGTACAAATCGTATACTAAAATACAGTAGCATACACATGAAATTTGATAAAATACATATAAAGTATACTTAAATACACTAAAATATACGGAATTACAAATCCACAATACAACCCAAAGCAAATACATAAAAATATTTTATTTTGTCTGTGGAATTTTTAAGATATTTGAGTGTCAGATTTAAGAATTAATTACACATTTTAAAGATGATTAAAGCCTTAATTTAGGACAATCAAAATTAAAATGCAAAACTTTTAAAACTTTTACTGTGAACATTCTGATGTTCCTAGGCCAGACTATTTGGTTGTCTGTCTGGCTTACAATGAAAATAAAGCTATTTTAAAATAGTATACAAAGCATGCTAAAATAAAATAGAATACACAAATATACACAATAAACAACTAAAACATGGTAAAATACAAATACAATCCTAACAATCCCAAACAATACAATCCAAAGCAAATACATCAATGTTATTTATTGTCTACGTAATATTTAAGAGATTTGAGATCAGCTTTAAGGATTAATTAGCAACTTTAAGGACGATTAAGGCCTTAATTTAGGACACATTTATGACATTTAATGGATCACTCTGGACATCCTGATGTTCTTATGCAGGACATGCACACATACTTTGTTGTCTGCCTGGCTTACAACCGCAATAAGTGTTGTGGAGCTAAGTTACACTGCCTGGCCCAAAAACAAAAAAGTCACACATGCAGTATTTCACTGCAACATCTTTGGTTTTACAGGAGACATTCACTGACATCTGCTTTGCCACACAATCCTTATGTAGTGTCGAAATAAGGTTCATGATATTTTTTCCCATTCATAGTTGTGCTAATTTTTAATTATTGATGATGGACAATCAAGCTGCATCAAGTCTTCATCACATCCTAAATTAGAGTCTGGACTTTCTGTTAATCCATGTGTGTAAATGATGTCTGATTCTCCCTGAACCATTCTGTCACATACCTGATGATCCTGATCCGTCCTGGCACTGTCCAGTCTTTCTGACGTTAAAGACATGAGAGGACACTCACTGCAGTTAGAGTTAAATAACCTGTTCCAGCTGAAACATTCTTAACCACTCTACCCATGGAAGGATCGGAACTCTTTGCTGAGTTAAATCCCGTGAATGTCTCCTGGAATCAAAACCAAAGGTGGTGCAGTCAAATATTGCATGTGTGACTTTATTTTTGGCCAGGCAGTGTATTTTATTCTATACAAATTGTGAAAATACACACAAAAAATAATGTAATTTAAATATAGATATTACACATAAATACATTGATGCACCTCAGAGAGTGTTTACTTGATTCCTAATATAAGAAGTTGTACCCAACGTTTTTATTTCCCACGGAAAATAACACAAAGTATTATGAAACGAGATTTTTCTCCAGTGTTTTTACTGCAGTTTTAAAATAATGTGTCTGTTTCTTTTGGTGTTCAAAGATGTTTTGTTCGATGCTAATCACAAAAAAATATATTAAAAAAAACAAAAAAACACTGAGTGTGGATAAGAGATCAGATCAGTCAAAATAAGCAACATCTGTGCTGAGAACCCTGAGGGTGTCTGAGATGATGAGTGATTAAAAATTTCCTATCATTGCAATTCAGTCTTACTGGACTGTTTTTCGAATGAAACAACTAATTTGGCGGTGTCACCTTGGGTTAATGGAAATTGTTCTATGGGTTTTTTTTTCAGTAGTGGAAGCATCGCGGCCCGATTAATCCACAATGATTGGAGTTATTCGTTAAAGCAGTCAGAGTAACAAGTGAAAAGTAGAAGTAAATTCTGCTACAGATGATAATAATTTGCGTTGGGAATGCCTCTCCCTCTGTTCTAATCACTTTTAACAGCCAGATAGACGTTTTTTTGCCTCAGTCAGCATGTGGCGCAGCTGGTTAGGCAGGTTCTTCAGATGTTTCTGTGAAGTATGACACAGCAGAATGTTAAATCCCCCCCTGGCGATTTATAAGACAGAGATCCGATTAACTGCATGACATAGTAAGTATTGGCAATAAACTGCTGTTGACACTTTCATGGTTGTGCATATATTAATGCACTGATACAGATGTGCTGTAGGCGCACATATATTCGCTTTCACACACACACACACACACACACACACACACACACACACACACACACACACACACACACACACACACACAC
>JAQQZY010000005.1:48322379-48334440 GCA_030068375.1 Ostorhinchus rueppellii
CCCTGTGCGTCCATGTTTTGGTGAATCGTGGAGGCGTGGTTTCGATGGGTGGGGTGAAGAGGAGGAGGCAGAGCCTTCGGAAGGAGGGGAGGGAGTGTATATTTTCAAAATCTCACTTGTGTTGAATTGCCAGAACCGTTTTTCCGAGATCTCCCACCCCACCTTTAAGGAGCAAAACTCTTCATACATTAATTTGTCTATTTATATTCTGAATGCTGATGTACAAACTCATTCATTAAGATCAGCTAGCATGGTGGCTAATCAAGAGTTAGCTTACTCACGGATTGCTATTAGAATGAAATACTTCTTTATTTAGCTATTACTTTTTTCATTCTTACTTACTATAAGAAAGTCTACATTATACTAATAGATATGAAAACACTCAAACAGGTGATTTTTCCAAGGTTACTGAGTTTAGAGTGTAAGCATCTAGTGTTAGCTATATTTGCTTGTTATGCTTTTGCATTATTTAATATTCTCTGGGCTATATCTGTTCATTCATTTCAATTTGCTGCAGTAGTGTTTCTCTAAGTCTATAAAACACATCCACTCATCATTATACTACTTTACAAGTGATGATAAAGAGCAGAGGTAGTGAATGAAGTTGATACAGTGACTGACACTGAAATGAGAGATGCTAATGCTAGCAGCTAACAAAGCAGTTAATTACAGATTCTCTTGACGTAGAGTAAGACTTATATGAGGCTCTTCATATCTCCGCAGTTATTTAATTTGTCAACCGCTTTATCTGTGCTGTCCAGCTTAGCAAAGGTAACAAATCATAAACATTTACATCAACGCACAGAGGAGCACACGGTGAAGTAATGTACTGCTGTAAATGAGGATGGAAAATTGCACTCATCGTATTCAAGTGAAAAAAATAACGTTATTGGTACAGCATATGTCATTTTACATACACGCATATCCCTCTATAGTTCTACTGAATCTAATGCCCATAGTTTGCAAAATCTACTAACAATTCTGATTAACGGAATAAAACAACTAATGGGTCTTTCTCTGCTTTTGACCACTATCAGCCATATGTTTACAGAGAACACTATAACACACAACAGTTTTCTAACCAATTAATTATACTCTTAATTAGGTAAATAAGTTCAACTGAGTGAATAATGTTTAGCCGCAACACATACAATATAATTAATTCTCACAAAAGTAAAACAAACTCTCTCCTTGACAGTGAGCTGTCAGGAATGAGAACAATTCTTTACAAATGTGCAGAGAATGACGGTCATTCATCTGGGTAAGAAATGAGCACCCTGACTCAGAGCAAGAAAGTCAAGAACCATAGCTATCAAACGCACGGGAGAAAGTAACGATAAATGACTTCAACTGTTGTTTCTAAGCCCATTTGTACCAGAGTGAGATATGCATTGTGTGAGAAAAATGACACTTGTCTAGACAAAATGTTGAAGCAAAAACAAAGAACAGACAAACATGTTATTGGTAACTATCAAGCCTGTTTTTACCAAAGTGTGTTTGTGCTAAATTGAGATGTATGGACTCTATATGCAATTGAGACATTCCTAATGCAGAGATAGTGGTGGATTATCCTGCTGGAATGTGGCTGAAGGTCGACACTGCCCCCCCCCCACAACATGCTGAAATCTGAGTTTCTAGTGCTACACGTCATGTTAAAATTCTGTAATACTATCCCTGCATGCTCCCAAAACATCATGAGTCACATCTACACGATTCACCATCTGGGAGTAAACAGGAAACCATACAGGTAAAGACATGGTGCTTTTCTCTGTTCTGATTAAAATAGAACCAAAAGCAAACACCTCTAAATTTAGGAAGATGCAGATTCAGGTCTCATTGAAATGCACCTGGAAAAAAAAAATCCAAAACAAAGTATAAGGGTGAATAACAACAGGAATATTATATTTGCATAATCACGTACAGTGAGGTAAGACGTCCTGTCCAGGGGGTTTTATGCATCAAAAGGTGTCCTCAGGGTAGAAATAAGACTGTTCAGTATTCGTCCTACCTCGGGGTAAAGCTAAACAAGTAACTTACCACTTTTCTAAGGCAATTATGACAATAGATTTTTTCCCCAATTAGCTTCAACTATTTTGGTTTTAATTTTCTAATGGTCACCAACATGACTGATAGAAATTAAACTGCTACATAGCTACTATTCACAAGATCCAGTTAATAATAAATTAAAAAAAAAAAAAAGTTTAAAAAAACAAAAACTGGGAAATTGGGGGGGGGGGGGGGTCCACTTTCAAAATAAAGTTAAACTTCTTTGATGGGAGATGGAAACATCTTTTTTTTAAACCCAAAAATATCCAGCGGTACTTTTGTGGCAGTTCACAAACATTTTTTTCTCTCCATTTCACCTTTTTTCTATACCCGCTTTATCCTCACTAGGGTCACATGGAGCCTATCCCAACTACTTCATCCCAGGGCTGACATATAGAGATCAACAATCACTCTCACATTCACACCTATGGGCAATTTAGATTAGCCGATTAACCTATCAATGCATGTCTTTGGATTGTGGGAGGAAACCAGTCTCACCCGGGAATCGAACCCAGAACCTTCTTGCTGTGAGGCACGAGTCCTAACCACTGCACCACCGTGTCACCTAATTTATCATCATTTGTCATAATATAATCCTCTGTGTTTTACATTTTTCAGTGAAAATCTGGTATTTTCCCACATTTAATTTGCTGATCATGTAGATGTTCATAAAAGCTCAGAATAAAGTTGAGGATTATTATATCAAATGTTATCAACATTGAACTGTTCAGGACACATATTAAGAACTGAACATAAAACAAGGACCTTCATCCACTGTCATTGATCCAACTCCATGGGTGCTACTGGTGAATCAATGTTGTAGAAGATGACAATGTTTCCACGTTCACTATGGAGCCTCTGAACATCCAAATGTGTCACATCTGATGATCATGAAAAGATGATAAACTGCATTTTATACCAATTACTGACATGCATATTATTGAAAGGTTTAGTGGTTGAGAAGCTATTAAAGGTTTTAGATCAGTAGATAGTTTGGGTTCCCTCTGGCTGTTTGGGCCTTTGTGGCTTCATATGTTCTGATGTATATAACATTTATCATGTGTTTGGTTTGATTGATGGCTTTTTTCCAGCCGGAGTATTCACTTCACTTTTACTTGCCAATTATTTAAAAACAGTTATTGAAAAAAGTCAGAAGTCATTTAGATCATTATTATTACATCATTGTTACTTAAGGCAAATATTAAGTGTGAACGTGACCAGTGTGATCGATGCTAACTCACACACTACTGGAGCATTAATTAGCCGTTACTCTTAATGAGTTTATCATGTCTGTGACCATAATGAGAGACAATAAGAGGGAAAAAAATGGACTCACTGCACCCGATCCATCAATTACTGTCGCACAGATTGTTGTTTCTCATCCAAGACACAAACAAAAACACATAATAACCCTACACAGTTGCCACCATAACCTTTAATGTCACGCTCCCTTTCCAATAACACAACTTCTTCATTCCCATAATGCTTTGCTTTACTTGGCAGCACTAATTCTCTCATCAATCATGCAGGTTTGCTGTAGATTACCCCCAAGAACTTGGAAGCCTAAAGTGTGGCTCTTGGCATTTTGGTGAAAGCACACACATACAAAGACTGACACACATGTGAACACACACGCACTTCAGTGCACAGTTGGCATTTGATACTCGGGCGGCTCTGACCTTTTTCCACAGTCACTCTGGTTATAATTGCTCGCTAAAGACAGCGTCAATTATGTCTCAAGAGGTAGTGAGTGTCAAAGCTGTAAACACACATGGACACAAATACAAACACACACTTGTGTGTGAGTGCATGGGGATGATAGCGCTGGGCTCTGAGTGATAAATTTAACCATTGATCACATGTGACTGCTTTCAGCTGGCTGAGATATAAGGGACCCAAGGATGTCAGCAACTATGTATCATGTAATGCTGCTGTGACTGCAGTTGTAAAAATCCAACATCACAAACACACAGTATCTGCCCTTAGTCTGAGTAAAACACACATGTAGATGAGAATGAGCAGGTAGGACAGTGTGTAAAATAAGACAAAAATATAATACAGTGTTCTCTCATGTCCAAAATGCAGCTGATATTTGACGAGATCATTTTAAATATTCTTGTAGTTGCAGCTATTTGTGTAATTTTTGTGGAAGTACACAAAACAGTTTTGGTGCTTTATGTCTTCCCTCAGTTGGAGGAGGAGTTTGTCAGTTCACCAGCAGAACTATTGTGAAGGTGCCGTCTCCTTTGTCGTCTCCATTAGCAATTTCTTCTCTGACAAAACTACTGGTCAATTTCATTTAAAATTGTTGAGACAAAGTCGGCAAAGTTTTATTCACAGTTTTGAGATATTTTCATTTTTGAATTTGCACTTTTTTTTTGGAACATGACAAATTTTCTATTACTTATAATTTTGATGGCTTATAATTTCGAAATGCTTAGAAATATCAATATAGATAGGAAATCATATATGGATTTTCATTTGGGTCCATGACCTTTGACCTTGAAAGGTCAAACACGAGGTCACTAATATCGACATTATAACAGTTTTCTTCTCCGAGACTACTGATAACATTCATTTCAAGTGTTGTATGTAGCTTCCTTGTCTATAAAGTACATTATCAGTTTTGAAAAATTAAGCTTTTTGAATATTTGAATTTTTTTTTTTTACATTTTACGAATTTGCTCTTTACTTATAATGCTACATATTTTAAGGGCTTACAACACAGAAATGGTTAGAGTTGTCAGTATAGTTACTATTCAGCACTGATAGGAAGTCACATATAGACTTCCACTGAATTATAATCCCTTAAAGGCTCAGTGATATGTAGAGGTGAGTGAAACCGCATTAGAGTAGAGTTAGGTGTTGGATATTAAAGCTGGGTGCCACCGGAAAAAAAGAAAGAAAACCAAACCGAGCTCTTCTGTGGCAACAGGATACAGCGGATCCCGAAGACGACACTTAATAACACTTTCTTGATGCTTATGATGCAACTCCCCCACCCACCCCACCCCCAAAATAAACCTAAGTACTCATTAGAGCCAGTATTTTAACTTTACAACTTTACATGTATAGTATAGGTGACAGTATTGCACATTAAAGCAGAATGGAAATTGCTATAAATCTGAAAAAGGAGACAACCATTCCAGACTACTGTAGAAACACAGTGATTATACATGGTAGACTGTGTACATTCTTATGTAGCAAAAGTACAAAGACTCTTATATTTATCCAAGGATGAAAATCTTACTTTGCTGTCCAAACTGAAATGACATTTAAAAATGCCATGGAATAGAAAAACAGCATAAACAAATAAACACAACTAAATAAATTATTATTACTAAGAGAAAAATATCTATGTACATAAATGTGCAATAGTTGGGTAATTTATGTTAATACACACTAATTACAACATAATTATGGACATCATATCCTGTTTCTACAATTACATCATCCAACATGTTACATATTTTACCTTTAAATATAGCATAGCAGAACTATATGTTTATGTATTTAGTGTTTTATGTGTAATACGTCCATTCTTATTGCTCAAGTTCCTTCGTATTTTATTTTCCAGCCATCTGAAGCATATTTACTGACTAATGGGTATAATAAACTCAGACTTGCCTCTGCTAATGATACTTTCTATTGTTGTGTATGTAAATGCAAACATAAACCTAAATCCTCGTCCTGTGGGAGGTTTTCTTACAGGTGCAGTTATATAGCATTTACGTGACTCTTACGAACTTCACTTATGTAGAAAACGTACTTTTCAGTTGAATTAGGGTGAAGGCCTAATGCTATCAGACATGGGTCATCAACTCACTTCAGCTGTGATGCTGTACATAAATAGCCACTAAAAACACAAGCTGCATGTAAATCTTGGATCGATCGAGTTTCCCTCAGGTAGCAAATCTCAGAGAGCATATTGTGTGGGTTTATGCCTTTGAGCATGACTGTGTGTGTATGTGTGTCTATGTGAGTGTGTGAGGGTGTTTTTGTCTCCACCCAGCCATCTGGACCTCCTTGTGTGTGTAGAAGCAGATTTAGATGGTTAGAAAGATCTGGAAAAACATGGTGTTACCTCCAGCCCTCTCACCTCTGAACTCTATAAGTGTATCAAAGCTAAGAAAACAGAGCGCTATGTGTGTACGTGACTGTGTGTGTGTGCGTGTGTGTAACCGTGCATGTGTGTGTCAGCATTCTTAAGGCCTGTAAGGCTTTGAATGATGGGTGTAGACTCCCCTTTGTGAACGGGGAGCCTCCAGGAGCTGTGTGCGAGGGAGAGTGTGATGTACGGACTGTGATGTTCTGAACAGAGGTGTTTTTACAGGGAGTTAATCAGAACCAGAGCTGAGGCCTTGCCCACAGTGGATAAAAGACGCACACAAACACACACATACACACACACAGAGTCACTACCTTCCCTCCTCTCCCTAAAGCCACTGACTGACCTGTTGTTGCAGGTTCACATAAACTTCAAAGTAATAATTTCAGGCGCCGTTACCCAGCGACACTGAAGCAACAACGATAACACACTGATGTTTAAGCTGATGCACCGTGTTTTTCTTACTCTTTTTTTCAGTATTTGTATATTTAATAATGAGCTTGTAGCTTTTGTACATTGCTTACATTTTTTTGTGAGATATTTTTTTATATAGGCCCTTTTTGCACGAATTGTTTTTGCTGCTAAACAGAACAGACCTGCTAAATAAATTCTCATTGTTCCTGTGACGGTGTCAATAAAGATATTCTATTCTATTCTATAATTGGCTTCTGCATTTCGCATCTCAGTTTAGCATGTTAGCAATGTCTGAAAAGTCAAGATGAGGAAAAAAAATCCCAATTTTGCAACTTATAAGAGATGTCAAATGTTTGTACAGATGACGACGACACATCTTTGATTTGATTGATGACTTTTTCCAACCTAAGTACTCACTTTGCTTTTACTGTCAATTATTTGAAAACAGTTATAGACAAAAGTCAAAACTAATTGAGATTTTTATGTTTAGGTATTTCACATTTTTGTAAAGGCTGATTCTATTGTTGGGTCTAAATGCGTTTGCAATAGAAATACAATTATTCACATATTTGTTTATTTAATCATTCAATATATGATTCCATTAAATTACTCTCAGTGAATAGCTTGTTTTGAATCTGAAAATTCTCTTATGTTATCATTGTGTGTAACAGTGTTAATACATGTAATCCATTTCACTGGACTGATGGAATAAAGGTGGCATTGTGGTGGTGATGATGTCAGGATTTCACCATCTTCTATCTATGAATATTTCCCTTCATCTCAGTGAAAGAACAACAACCTCTTGGCTCCAATTTCACCCTAATATGGCTCAAAAATGAGTAGAAACCTTTTTTTTTTTTTTAAAGTGAAAATACAAACTATGTGAGATTAGGTTTTCACAAGTTTTTGAAGAGATTTTTGTTAACTTGAAACTCAACCATTTTCAAATAAAATAAAAACACAAGAGACAACAAAACAAAATAAAAGCAAAAATAAAACCAAATTAATCCAATCTGATCAAATCAAACTAATTAAAATAACACATCTTTCCTGTAAATATGCTGTTGAATCAGATGAAGTTCCACTATGTTGCAGCTGAATTTCTGTGTTTTGTTTTAAATGAGAGATTTGTGGGAAATTAATGAATGAAAATGAATATAGGCTATAATATGTTTATTCTATAATAATATAGACTTGACATAAAGATTGTAATTTTAGTCAAATTCAGAGTATCGTGTTTTTCATAGTGAACATGAAATGTATTCACTGGCACAGTAAAACCTGGGATCTAGTATTATTCCTGCCCTTTGGATGGCTTCTTTGTTTCCACAAAATGATTCATTCAACAGTGTAAGTCAGAACGTGTTTGTGAAATGTTAATATTTAACATATACTATAATACTGACCTCTGCATGAGCCCTGTTACAGCCCTACTGACCACAGCAGTGTTCTCCTATGACCAGTGGACACAGAGCATCTATTTATTTATTTATTTACTTTTCTCTGCTGAAAATGCTAAACCTTATGCTTTTTGTTAGACTGACTTCCTGCATGCTGATTGATTTCCCAGCTCAAGATGAAATTTTGCAGCACTAGGTCACACATTTATATATGTGTGGTGAGTTTACTATGTCTACTTGGTGCATTTGAGGTCTTTTGAGTGTATGGTTAAATATAATTACAGCTAATTTCGACACAGTTCTTCTATATATGGTACTTCCTGCACCTCTACATACAGTACATAGTAAGCACAACAAGGAAGTAATTTTTAGTTTACAGCAGAACTTCACAAATGTATCTGTGAAACAATAGGCACAATAGTATAAATGAGGCTCATTTTAAGTTAATTAGCTGCAATTAATTCTTTAGTGGTTGTGATTGCAATTCTATAATTACAAAATAATCACATTTAAGATAAATTCGAGTGATCGAATTACAGAAAGAGGCTTATTATCATTATTGTTTTTCTTCTTCTTCTTCTTCTTCTTCTTCTTCTTCTTCTTCTTCTTCTTATTATTATTATTATTATTATTATTATTATTATTATTATTATTATTATTATGCACTTTTATATCTCATATTTTATATATTTATGCTACTTTTATGCACTTCTAGTTCCAATCTAATCTTTTTCACCAAATCTTGCAGGCCAAATTTTTACATTCAGACTAAAATTAGAATCTATTTGTCTCCTGTACATTGGCACAACATATTTTATATTTTTCTTGCAAAGCCATGTTTGTTATTTTGAAATTTGTTCTCAGAGTAAAGTAATAGAAGCAGGCCAAGATAGGATGATGAGAAGAGTAAAGCCAAGAAAATGAGGACAGAATGAAATAAGAGAGAAATAGAGCAAAAGTTAAGAGATATATGGCCAGTAGAAAGTGTACAAAGATATAAACAAACCTAGCCTCCAACTCAGTGCAGCTGCGTGTGTGTGTTATTTTGTGTTGAGCATTCTTCTGCATGTATGTGTTGGAAACTAAAAACAGCAAGTTGACTTAACCTGTTTGCCCAGCCTCTTTAGTAAATATAGCAGATACAGTAGCAGCATAGACGAGGCCTACACACACTCAAACACACACTCAATGACACAAACACACATTACACAAATACTATGTGTTCATCTCTGTGCTGGTCTTTACCACAGGAGGCTATTTGCAGAGTTGATTCCTACTTGTAGGTTACCATATTAGATGGGTGGCCTTTGGGTGCACACATATACTCATATATATGACATCTAAAGACTACACACACACACACACACACACACACACACACACACACTTTTAGAATCAAAGAATAAAAAAAATAATCTTAAATGGAGGATAAATATGCATACAAGCAAAAAATAAGACTAAAACCTAAACACAGTTGATGCAGTTAAGGCTGCATATTTAACACATAACTCTGCACATAACACACACACACATGCACAGTTCGTTGGGTGGTCTAGAACCTCAGTAACCAAGTAAACACAGTAACTATATTGGGGCATTCACCAAAGTACAGACCAGTGTCTGTTGCTACTTTCTGGGGAAATACAGTACACTACTGAAATAATCTTATACACAAGCGCACTGACAGTCTACTAAATAAGAAAACCTCTATTTAGCCATTAACTACTGCATACAACTGTATTTTCTTTATATTTTGCTGATATTGTGCCTTTTAACAGAAAGTGGGCTTCAAACACACCATCATCATCACTGCAATATTAATGTGAGGAATTGAATGAAAAAAAATACAGATGTTTTATTTACATTCACCATGCTTTACCACAAATGAATAATCCGATAAAAGGATCTGCAAGATATCCTCACATTAACTTCCATGTCCAATGCAAGTTAACCCTCAGACCTCAACAGACACCAGCGACCAAAACCATCTACTGACCCCAAGTGTCCTGTTATTTTTGAAACACTTATCTTTTCAAACATGCAACAATACAGATTAAATGCAGTTTCTCAGCTTTTCAGTGTCGTTTTTGGATGTTCAGAGGCTCTGTAGTGAACATGGGAACACCACAACTATGACTCACCAATAAAACATATGTTTGACAATGACAGTGGTTGTAGACAACTGCATAGATATCCACTTAATGATATAATGAGAAATACCAGCTATTCACTGGCAAATGCAAAATGCAGAGGTAAATGTCATGATAAATGGTGATAAATCACTTCAGAAAAGTTAAATGCAGAGGAAAATTCAGTTGGAAATCACCACAAAAACAGCTGTAGGTCTTTATCTAAAAAGTTAATGTATTCCATTTTAAGTTTGGGGACTATTGCTAAACTAAAGATTAAAAAAAGGAAAAAAAAAAAAAGGATTTTATTAAAATTCATCATTGGTAACATATTTCATCTGTATTCTTTTAGAGCTCAATAACCATATTTTTCAGTTTTTCATAAAGAATAAGGCAGGTCTGGATTAAAGTTCTGAAATAAACTAGAGAAACACTCGGAGAGTGCAGACCTCTGCCAAGGCAGCGTTTGGACTTTCATTCACTAGATGGCGCTGAATGTACAGATCACCACCAAAATCTAATCATCTGTAGGATACCCCATGTCTGACAATCTGTGAAAATTTCATGAAAATTCGTCCATAACTTTTTGCGTTATCTTGCTAACAGGCAAATGCCGGCAAAAACATAACCTCCTTGGCGGAGGTAATAAACTACATTACGTCATATTTTCAGACTTCGGTAACACTCATGACTGCAATAAACACAGTAGAAGAAGAGCATTATCTGTGAAAATGTAACGGATCAGTTTTTATTAACATAACCCTTTAGAGTAGGCCATCTTAAATCCGTTGCAAGCAATTTCTGGAGTGTTCATTTGTGTTATGCACCAATAAGCACTATTTACATTCTCATGCAATGCATTGTGGGTTGATTCTGTGAAAGAAAAAAAAAAAAAAAGCAAGGCTGAAGGTCCAAACAGCGTCCAAAAAGAGAAACAAACACACAAGTATATTTCTTCTTTAGAATTTTGCAGTTTACGGCAACACACCTGCTGACATTTTACAGTATGTTTATATTTAACTCTTGTCTGATTGGGAGCATATTTCAGTGATATGTTTAAGGACAGGGCTACAAGGACAAATACAACTGCTACTACTAGCCTGCTAGTAAAATATGAATCCCAACATCACTGCTGAATAAAAGTGCTGAAAATGTAGAGGAAAATGCCACAGCTTATTATTCAAGTTCTAAACAAACATCGTACAACTCAAAAGTAATGACTAAACTGCATGCATCTTAACCTGCTGACAACTCATGGCTTCTTAGCCCCGGGAAGAGTCATCAAATGCTAGGACAGCACTATTCTGGAGGACTTCACTTAGTCATTGCTGACTTTACACTGATGTCATTATCTTAGCTCACCCAGTGTCCGTTGGGGGGTGGGTGTATGTGTGGCGCAGAGAGCCAGGCAGTCATTCATTATCACAGTCAACTCTCTCCCGGTTTCACCACAGGCCCTGTAGGCACACATTCTGTCAGCCATCCGCTACTTTATTAGAGCGTCTCTCACAGTGACGCTATAACTCAATGTTTGAACTCCAGCTGTCTGTCTTTTCTCTCCCCCGATTCATGTCTCTTTCTCCACCTTCATCTTGAGGTCCCTTAAGTTCTCACCTCAGTCACCATTTTTCTCTTTCAAAGGCTACCTGTAGTGAATTTGCTAGTTATTTCAAAAGATCACATATAATACCAGTGGTTCTGTGAGGTAACTTTCAAATATGCGTGAGTAGAAAGTAGTGTTGTGCAAGTTCCTTCCAAAACTGTAATAAATTACATATTAGTTGTTACTGTTATTTAAAAGTAATTTGTTACCTTACAATATTACTGTCTCAGAGTTGTAATGTGTTATGTGACTCCTGTATTACTTTTGAGTTACAGACTCTCATTCTAAATGGAGCATGCATGGAGATCCCCTCAAATCCCCTAAGTCCGGGGGGGGGGGGGGGGGGGGGGGGGGGGGGGGG
>JAQQZY010000005.1:48368638-48381426 GCA_030068375.1 Ostorhinchus rueppellii
AGTTAAAAATTCACTTATTTTTCTTAAGGCATTTCAGGTTGGTCATGTTATTCACATTTTTAAGGAAACTTTGTAGATATAAACATTTTGATAGTGTAATTTGACTTTTTTGTTCCCTATTTTCACTATTTTTCTGGTCTGGCCGATATGAGATCACATTGAGCCGAATGTGGCCCCTGAATTTGACATCCTGCTCTAAGTCAAAGTCCATTTTCATCACAACTGAAAAACAGGGAGCTCCTTCCTCCCTTTGCTCAATGCAATGTGGTGAGCTTTAATACAAACCGAAACACATAAAGAACCAGCACTTGCCTCCAAACACCAAGCCACATGGTATTTAATATCCATTACTGAGGATGCCCTTGAACTTTGATAATGTGATTATATCACATGAATAATGTTTTTTGAGAGACCTTTAACTGTTTATTCTGACAGTTTCTCATCACATTTTTACCCAACATAAGGCAGATATAGACTACTTCCATTTCATACTTCATTGAAGCAAATAGAGGACTATCCATTGCATTAATAAGGCTAATGCTTGTACTTACTTGTCATTTTAATATAATATATGGTGATATTCTTATAAAATATGATGCAGTAACAGTGAACCAGATACCAACCAACAAAATAATGTTTTTGAGGGACAATGTGGGTTATGATGTCCCTCTAAGTTAAAGAAATAAACATAATACATTATTTATATTACATGGAAACTTTAGAAAGTTTCAAATGGTTCATCTTAAATTTTTAATTTGTGCATAAACAAGACCCAAATTAAAAATTAAAACCTTTTGAAATATAAACTAAATGTATGTTCAGTAATTGTGACTTAAATATGCAAGTCTTACTAAAATGCACGTATTGGATGAACCAAGCCATGACAATGGATGAAACGTTTTTGGGTTTTTTTTCTAATTTACTAGAAATTTGGTTAAATTTGATGGAAGTCTGGCTGTGCTGTACTTAAACTCATAGTTTATTCCAAGTTAAGATATGGGACGTATCGCAAAGAATAAAAATTTGAAAGGATCCCTGTTTTATTGGGAATAGTTCCATTATTCAACTAAATTTTGGATTAAACAATTGATCAGAATGTGGACTGAAGTTAAGGGATTTGTCGTATATGGTAAAGTGTCATCTGCATATGAACTGATCCTTGATGGTGTGAAATGCTATTGTGTTGCACTGGGGCTGATGCAAGTGTTTCTATGAAAACTGTAAAAAGTAAAGGTGATCATGGGCATCCTTGATGAGTTCCTCATTAGTGGCTGTAAATTTAGTAGTGCTGATAATGTGAGGGCCAAAAAAATCCAAACGATTTACAGAAATTAAGCAAAAATGAGACCCAATCTGTTCAAATGCCTTTTCAGCATCTAAAATTAAAATATAATGATAGTGGGTTGTGCAGTCTTTGTGTCTGCTGTTTTGCTGTATAGAAAAATGATATGAATAATATTTGGGCTGTTTTATTAAAGGACAGGAGAATACACCTGCCGCCTCTGCATTACTTTATATGTCTAGTTTAGTTTATTTCTAAACAATGTCACACTGTGATACAAAATGAGTTGCTTCAAATGTAGCCGCGCTATTGTTGATACGTTTCTATGGAATCACAGTAACATATTCCACTAATAAATTCTGAGTTACTTCTCGACTCTTCATTTAAAGTCTTGCCCGAGGCTGACATAATAAATTGATAACGGTGCAGAAGAAGTAAACTACAGCTGCTGAAAATCACAAATACTGATGTTCGGTGTGCTTTTACATGGATCTTCCATATTTATCTCTTTAGTTCCTTTCTTGAGTGCATGTATCCTGTTCGGCCACAAACCAAAAACCTTACACAATGAGGACCACCCTGTTGTACTATGGTTCATTCAAGGTCAGTTAACTGAGTTTCAGCAAATTAGAGTACTATAAATACATATTTATCTGTCACTTTGCCTGCCTCACGGATTCATGTTATTCTGCGGTAGGAAAGGTTCATTTCAGTTTGTGTGCATCTAACGTGGAAAAATCTAATTACTGCAACTTACTGTTTTATTGCCCACATTTTCAAACATTTCTGATTTTTAATACTTCTAATTCATTATGCCCAGGGTGTTTACGCTTGTATTTTATTGTCTGTCATGCTGCTGCTGCACTACAATTTCCCAGATTTGGATCAATAAAATCAATCAATCAATCAATCAACCAACCAACCTGTCTGTTTGTCTAACATCTAATATTTAACTTCCTTTGGACATTAAGACAATGAGTATTTTTACCTGAATGTGTCGCATTTATCAAAGTTTGAATGAATCAATATGGAATGAAAGAAACCTCTATAAATCCATTTAGGCTAATATTATTTTTTAAAGTGAAATATTTAAGGTTTGAAGTTATCACAAAAGACAAACATTATGTGTTTGGAAATCCTCTTGAAACTTGAAAACCATTAATCTGTCGTCAATCTGAACCTCAATACATAATTCTGCAAGTAACGTGATGGACCTGTATGTGGAGGATGTGTCGATAAACCTGTGAGAAAATGAACATGAGCTCCCCTAACCTTATCATTATTGTTAACTATCTGCAGGCCGACGCGGTTGACCCCTAGTGATGCATGCCAAAGTTTTTGCACGTACATGGACAGACAGGCAGACGGACGGACGGACGGATGAACAACCAACTGATGACATTACCCTGCGCCGAGTGTGGTTGAGGGGAAAAACAGATATGCGGCGCCATTACCAGGGAAATCATGAACTGCATAAGGTATCTGTGTGTGTGAAAGTTTATTTCTGTGTGTGTGTGTGTGTTTGTGGGTGGGGGGGGGGGGGGCTGAGGTAAGAGGCTCCTGTGCTGTGGACTGAGACGGAGGGCATTAGTCAGATTTGACCAACAAAGAGGCTGTGAGCACACAGCCAGGAGATTAGACCAACACCACAGACTTTCATTAGTCTACAGAGAGGAAGGGAGGAAGAAAGAGCAAAAGAGAGGTGCAGGGAAGGAGACAGTGGATTACAAAGATAGTGGGAGACTTTCATTAGTTAAGGGATAGAGGGGGGGTGTGTAAAGATGGAGGATGAGTGGTGAGATACGCAGAAATGAAGCGAGGGAGACAGTGAGAGCTCTCTGTTTCTGGATTAGTCCACGACTGGAGGCTTTTATTAAATAGGAAAGAGGAAGGGAGGGATCAGAGGGGACGTACTGGAAAGGAAAATAGCATAAATATTCATGTCTGTGAAGAAAAAAAGAAGCATGCAGAAGTCAGAATAAAAGGTGGGGTAGAAGGAAGATGCAGTAAAAAGATGCAGGTCGACGAGAAGGAACACGTTAATGACTGCATTTACATATACAAAATGTTCTGCTTTTCAGCTTAATTCTGAAAAACAGCGATACTCCTATGAAGATAAAGCAGCTAATGAAAATGAATATTCCACTAATAGTCCTGTTTATATGCAGCGGTGCTTCCTCTGATTAACAACTCCTGAACATGTTGCTGCTCAGGGTAAAATATGGAAATATGGAAGTGCTTGTGCCATTTTTTCATCAAAATTGGGCTTCAAGGTTTGTTTTTGTTTTTTAAGTTCTTCACAAAACACCTTCTGCAAACACCTACTTGAAAATTTTTAACAGATCCAAAAAATAAAAAAAAAAACTGCTGATATTCAACTCTTTTATGCTGTTGGAAAGTAGGTGTGTTTTTCATTCCAACCTGAAATCTCTGCTTTCCTTTTGGCCATGCACCTGTAGCACAGCCTCGCAAACTGTTGGCTTGTTGGTTTGTGTCCAACATACAGAGCAGACCCTTCAAACAGGAAAAACCCTGACTGAGATGCATATTACAAATGGGCTGCATCCATGCTCAAAGAATGTTTCGTAAACCTAAATAATATCCACATGTCTTCAGTGGAATATTGTGATTTTTCTATGCATGTAAACACAGCGACATACATCAGAAAAGGTGAATAAAGGGAGAACAGAGAGTGGGACAGATGGTGGAAATGAGAAAGAGGTGACAGACAGAGGAAACAGAACGAATCAGACTGGAAAACCAGAGCCAGAAGGAGGAAGGGAAACAAAAAAAAAGGAGAGAAGACGGGGAGAAACAAGCAGAGATTTGAAGGGGTTGGGGGTTGGTGGGGGGGAAGCAGTGTAGAGCAACAAGCAGTGAGGATTAACCCCTCCACTGCACCCCCGACACACACCGCGCACACACACACACACCCAGACACACAGGGCCTGGGAAGAACGCCACTGTGCCAAACTAATTAGCTACTAACTCAACTACAGCTCACACAGACCCACTGCATTTCCAACAGAGACCCAGGCCCGGTCTCAGAGGCGTGTGCGCCGTTCTGCATATCTGTGTCTGTTCAAGCCTTCACTATTATTGTTATGTTCTTATGTTGGGTCACGTTCATGTGTGTATACGTCTGTGCTTACACTTCAATACAACCGTGACAAATTAAACGTTTTCTATGTGAGACAAACAATCTGCTTGGTTTTCATTAAATAATGTGAATATGTCTCTGGTTTATATCAACTATTACATGCTGTTTTGTCTTTTGTTCAACTTGAGAACTTAATTTCCAGCAGCTGCAGAGTTCTTGTGTTAGTATAGTAATGTTATTAGTGCAGGAAATAGTCCATCAGTCACCTTTTAGTAAGATGAAGCTTTAGCATGCAAATCTTGTAATAATAATAATAAAAATAATAATAATAATAATAATAATAATAATAATAATAGTAACAATAATAGCAAAATATGGTAATTAACACTTACAGACCAACTACTTCCGTGGCAGTTTCCAAATGAATTTCTCTCTACATTTAACCTTTCCAAAGTGGTTTATTATATAGTATCTCATTTATTTTTCAATGAAAAGCAGGTATTTGACTATATTTAATTTACTCTTCATGTAGATATTCAAAAAGGCTCAGATCATTATTAAATCAAACCAGACAAATAGGAAGAAAATTTGACTTTTTCAGCAAAATATATGATTAATGTAACATAAAAACAAGCATCAGCAGCCACTGTTATTTATCAAACTGTGTGGGTTTTGCTAGTGAATCACTGAACACATGTGCCCTAATACTTCCATCATTATCTGATTTCTGGAGTTATTAGATTATTCAAGTGATCATGTAAACAGTATAATCTGATATGTTTCATCAGATAACAGCAATAATCTGATTATGAGAAATGAGATTAACACACCTGGATTTCTCCCAAAGACTCCGATGTCTTCCTGTATGCATACAGGTTAATCTGATTTATTTTGTTCTTTTACGTCTGTGCATGTGTAAACACAATTAAAATCATAGAAAACAAAGTTACGTAGTCAAACGTGAATGGAGGACAATACCAGGAAGTTTGATTCTACAATCACTATGTACGGATGCACTCTGAAAGAAATCTGATGTTTTACTAGAGCGTCTAAACCAGGACTTTTGATTATTGCATTTTTCTAAGTGCATGTAAACATATCAGATCTGATTATTACAATTATTCGATTACTCCCAGTTATTGGATTTTTATGGTCATGTAAACAAGCTCAATGCTGCAGAAGATGACAGTGTTTCTACATTCACTACTGAGCCTCTGAACGTCCAAATGAATCATATCTGATGTCGATGAAGAACTGAGAAAATGCCTGAATTATGTCAATGTATTGATAGGATTAGATGTTCAAGAGTTTTGAAACATTTTATTTCAGTAGATGCTCTTGGTTTAGGTCTTTGAGGGTTAATTCTTACTCACTACATAATCACATAGTGTATAAAATGCCACCAATAGTGAAAAACATCCCTATGGGTAAATATTTTGTAGCTAAAGACAGGGATCAAACAGATTGTCTCACCAGCTTTGTGTTACAATGACAAAAGGACAATAACTTCACTTAAATGCTTTAATTCAACTCACGGTGAATGGCAGTTGTTCACTGGCGAGTCACAATATCTCAGGTTTTAATGAGAATTAATGTCACTCTTTACTACCTTTACATCCCAGAGTTGCACTGACACGATTTAACATTTTAGACAAAATGTGATCAAATTGAGTAAAGTGGAGCAGCAAAAGCTATGTTTTATTCAATAAGTCCCTGAAAATCTGAGGCAAATTGTGCTCTTCCTTACAGGTTCTCCTTCAACTCCAACCAAATGAGTTGATTATTATTTGAACTATAATTACCATTAATTACATGTCCACGAAGACATTCTAATGTATTTTGCAAAAGACGTGCAATGTTTGGTTCATTAAGTCTTGCTACAGTTCACATATGTTCCCTATATGCCTCCTGGTGATGCAACAGTCTCTCTCAGGTCCTGGCAGTTATCTCAAAGCCTCTGAAAATCTTTGATGTTTTTGGGCTGATACTGGTCTAATTATCACCATAGGTGTGAAGTTCAGAATATCAGCACCAGCATCAGAGTGATGCATGTTCACACATATAACACTTACACTACACAGACTATAATGAATAGTGTATGAGTCCTCTAAACTTTAAACTATTCGCAGCAACACAGAAAAGTGCACAGTGTTGTGCAAAAGTCTTCAGTCACCTTTAGCTTTGTTGTTTTTCAGGATTGAAATGAGCATCCATATTTATCTCCCATTGTCTTTTCTTCAGATAGAACAGAAGAATAAAAGAAATATGTGCACAGCCTTGAAAGATGCTAAAAATTTAACTAAAAATGGGTTGTAGAGGTTAAGATCAGTATTTAATGTGACCTCTGACCCCATGACAAGAAAGAGCACAAACAGTTCAAAACATCTGACATGCGTTGAATTAAACCTGCTATAAAACATCAAAAAATGTGTCTAATCAGTCTCATATTGTCTGAATAAAAGAGTTTAAGACATGTGAAGTGTGAAGGGAGGTCACACTAAATACTAACACAGCTGTTTTTTACTGCTGATACTTCTCATATATTCACATTGGATCTTAATGCAGAGGCTGAGAAATGCATGTGTGGACATTACAACTTTACTGAACCACCAAGACTTCTGCACCGTGTTGTATATTCATCTAAAGGTCTGACACCAGCCTGCAGAGGATTATAATCGCATCTGACAACGTGATCATATATATATGTATATATAAATATATAAAAGTCAACTCGTGCTGACATGATTGTCTTCTTCGATGCCGTGACTATTACCCTCAAAGGCATAAGTTGGATGTCCTTGATGAAAATCCATCTGATCCACAGTAAAACTCATCCTGACAATCACCCACGTCTGTTTTTGCCAAGTTGATGCTGCACTGCACACTAACAGCCCAACAGTATCAGCGCCAGAACAGCTGCTGTGTTTTGTGGTCTGCCATCAAAGAAAATTGACGCCATTTGTCATTGTTTATTTCCCTTTTAATTACTTTTTACGCCACCGATAGGTAACCTAATCTGTACCTCGGGCGGAGAGAAAAAAAAAATACTCAAATGCAGAAATTACAGTGAATTATAATGAGAAAAAAATGTGAAAATTGTGTTTGTAAAGTTCAAAAACACTTTTCAAAGAGATGGAAATAGAGCAGGTTGGTGTTTCATTTGAAAAGATAATATGCCCAGGTTTAATTTACTAAATAAAGAAAGAATACACATTTACCAAATACAGTACTCTGAGCAAAAAAAACTGATTTGCAGATGATGAGGAGAAAAAAAAGTGTAAAACTGAGAGAAATTGCTCGTTGATTGTTTTCAGTTTTCTCAAAGCATCATCACACACCGAAAATGTGATTTTAATTCCGGGCTAATTTTGTTTGTCATTTTTCATTGTTTGAAGTGGAGTTGGGAGTTTTGCGGCGTACCTTTCATCTTCTGTGCGTGTTCTATGGGGTAATGTAGCACTGCAACTAATGTTCAGCTGACACTTTGAATGCACCACCAGATGTTGTCTTTGTCATAATGTGTTTTTAATCACCATTCCTGAAGTCAGATGCCAGCAGGCAGCTTCCAATCCGATTTGCATCACTTGTTTCCCCTCATCTCTCCTTAACAGCTGAGAGGGCTGAGGGCATCAATCACTCTTAACTAGCCGTGCTGTCAAACATTTCCGGCTGCAACTTCAGGGACCCCACAGCCACTTGTACACAACACGGTGACTTTACTTCGTCAGCATCTGATCTTCATATTTACATCAGGCGTCGCACACGTAAAAAATTAAAGCAGCCAAAACACTGCACAGTTGCACAAAGTTCTTTATTGTTGCCTACAGCGGCAAACTAAAAAACACTAGATGACTTTAATCTTTCTGCTCCACGATGAATCCAATGCTTTTCTTCTCACGGAAAGACTTTAAGGTCTATACTTAACAAGCATGATTTGTGACATTATAAATACTTTGGAGCCAGTCCTGATGTATTATGCAACTTTACAAGTGCTTTGTGGAAACCTGAAGCCATTCCTACTCACACACTGACAACTGAAAGGAAATATTGTATCTTATGTCGAGCAGTAGATGTGAACGATATTAGCATACCCAGAGATCCCACAGGAGATGTTGTTTTAACAGTTTTCAATGAGATCGTTGAACTTTTTTGTGTGTAAATCCATACAGACCGGAGGGAATCTTTAAGTTTTACTGTTTTTTTGTTTGTCTTTTTTTTGTGTTTACGCAAAGTGAGACACCATGAATGGAAAAGCATACTTGATATCTTGCCAAGGAATAAAACCTAGTGAATAAATGTGAGCCAAACATATTGGATGATGTAAACATGCCAGCTGACTACATTAACAAGGTCAGTGCTCAGCAGATGAACCTCAAATGTTAAACATATAGACTGTAATGTACAGAAAATGAGCAGGACAGTAGAACTTACTGGATGTGCAGGTGGAAGGAGTAACAGCTCCTGCCAAAATGTAGCTACAGTAAAAAATGTAGGTGGATGAAGTCAAAGTCATAAACCCCACCCTCGTTGATAATACTCAATACGACCAAAGAGAAAAAACAACTCGCATCCAAAGTGAAGCCAATGCAGATTGTGTATTTCAGTTGTAATACCACTGACAGCCCCCGGGGATGACTCTTTAACCCCTTAACCCAGATTGTTGTGAATTCACATCAAACCCCCCCTGCTCCAACATGCAGCTAAAATACAATCTACTTGAAAGAAAAAAATGCATTTTTTTTTCCTCCACAATTGGTTAAAGCCCTGGCTCCTATTGACTTATATTAAAAACTTCTCTCCGAACATGCTAAGTATATTTTCTTCCAGGACTCATTCTGGTATTTGGAAGCTTTTATAAGTGATTTTTTGTAAATCTTTTAATTGTGTCTCTGTTAATAAGATCTCTAGCCAAACAGAAGCTATGATGTCTGCCATGTCCAACATTGATTGACAGGGCTGTTATGACATCTTCTGCGCTACTGAGTCAGGACCTGTGATGCCGCCCATTTATTTCTGAACTTCAGTTTTGGCAGTCACCATATTGTGTTTTATTGGCCCATAAGGGACGGTATTTGGACAATAGGGGTGGAACCATGGGAGTATAAAACATCAGAGGCTAATGCTAACCCTCTGACTTTGTAAAACTTCATCAAGCACTGTGTAACAGAGTCAGTAAGTTAGCATTAGCCTCGAATGTGTCTCCACTTGTTTCATCCCTTTTGTCCAAATGTAGTCACTTCTAGCACCAGAAAGCCAATTGTGGCGATCACAGTTCTTTAATGCACTAATTCTAAAGAGTCAATGAAAAATTATATTGTTTTAGGTCAATTCCAACAGATTAATCGGTGGTTATGTTCCATTTTCATTAAGCTAGTTGATAGTGTTAAAAATTGGTGATTGACAGCTGCAGTGACCAATCGCAATGACAGAAACAACATGACAGCTCCCATAACCACCTGTTCTCCACAGCGACATACATCTGTATGGTGTGAGCTGGATTGCACAAGCAATAACAGAGGTTCGATAGCTGATAAATGGTTACATCTCCTTCAAACAGCCTTACATGGATCTCCTTTGACCAGTAGTTTTGTTTGTGTGCGTGTGTCTTTACATTCAGAGTTTCATATTGTTGTCAGACAGTTGTCAGCAGACAACAATAGGCTCCTTTCATGCCTTTCCTTTCATCTCACAAACATACCTATAGAACTTCAAAAAGCTTCAATCATCAAGTGCCCTTCATCAGACTAATAATGGACGGCTCGGTCTGTACAAACACAAAACTACATGAAAAGGTTGACAAGAAGGTAATAAGAAAAACTACACTGTGTTTAAGAAAAATAGACAAATCGTATCACCTACTCTGTTCTGTTTTAATCTATATTTAGAGGAAATTGTGTGGTCACATCATGCATCTTTTTCCAGGTTGTATTTTCTGGGGGTTTTCTGTGGTGAATGTTAAGAAGAAATGAAAAGAAAGAAACTCACATGTATAATCGAGGATGAAAGGCAGAACACCTGAGTTTTGTATTTTCAAAAGAAATGCAGTGACCTGAACTGGCATATGCCACTTCAGAGAAGCACCTTCATCAGCGCAAGTGCTTGGTGTTTTCGTAATGACCGACGGTGCTTACGAAACACTCAAAACTCCGACCGGTGCTTTTTAAAACTTGTCATCTTTTAAGAATGTAAGGGTATCATTTCAGTGCGACCACCACCTACTCCCCTGACCCCCACCCCTGTTTCTCTCCTGGTCTCACCATGTCGCTTCACGTCAGTGCCAGTTTGAAAGGTTGAAACGTGATATTGGCAGCACCTCGCATGTGTCATGTTAACTCTTCATCCATTTTCTTCACTTGCATGATCTCCTCCTCTTCCTCCTTCAGTCACACTGCTTGCCTTCTATTCTTTTCATATTATTCTTTCCAAAATTTCACATTATTTTAAACAATATGTCTCTATTTTTCAACAATATCCTTATTAAAAGTATGATACGGCCCTAGTGCTAGAGCAAACAGTGGAAACAAACCACAAATATGTATCACCTAATTGTATTGTATTGTACTTTATTGTCATTGCACATATTTCAGAGCAACGAAATTACATTCCAGATTACAACCAATGTGTCATTGAAGGCTGTGTTGCTTTTTTGTTTTTGTTTTTTTCTCTGTTAGAGATGATTGAAGTCAGTGGGGGATGAAGAAAATCCATGTGTTGGATCTGGTTTTAGTTGGTGTTTGATTATTGTTCAGAAAAAAATTAGTCTTTGGTTTAAATCCAAGTTCAGTCATTCATTCATTGTCTGAACCCGCTTTCTCCTCACTAGGGTCACAGGAGCCTACCCCAGCTACTCATGTGCAAAAGTGGGGTACACCCTGGACATGTCACCAGTTCCTCGCAGGGTTGACATATAGAGGCATACAATCACTCTCACATTCACACCTATGGGCAATTTAAATGAACCAATTAACCGACCAGTGCATGTCTTTGGATGGTGGGAGTACCTGAAGAGAATGGGGAGAGCATGTAAACACACAGAAAGGTCCCACCCCCATCAACTGGTGTTGGAATCAAACCCGGGACCTTCTTGCTGTGAGGCATGAGTGCTAGCCACTACACCACCCTGTTGCCTAAATGCAAATTCAACATTGTATTTTTTTTTTTTCAACCAAACCCTTGTGAAGTTTTTTGTTTGAAGAAGACATCACTGGTATGACCAAGTGTTGGCATAAACCTCTTTGTTATAACCTAATCTGATTGGCATAAGTGCCAAAATTGCTTAAAACACTGACACAAATATATATAAATGTTAATCAAATACGTATTTTTGGTTCAGAAAGGTTGGGATTTTGTATGTCTGGAAGAAATGTACAATAGCAATGTTTATTCTTAGCCCTTAAAGATGCAGTGCTAGTTTTGGGGCAGTTCCCAAATGAATTTTTCTCTATATATAATATTTAATATTTTAGTTTGGTCGAGGCTTTTGGTTGCCGGTGGAGGTTTGGGTCTTTATGGGTTAAAAATACGATGGTGAGCAGCAGTCATCTGTTTTCATTAATATCTATATTATTGGTTCTTTAACCTATTAAACCTGTCAGTCCTGGTCACTTCCTCAACTCATTTAACACATTTAACTCATTTAACCCTCCACATCACCTTAATTATCCTCTGCATTTGGGATTTTTCAGTGAAAATCAGGCACTTTCCTATATTTAATTCACTGACCATTTAAATATCCCCTAAATCTATCTGTTAATTCAAAAAATTATTATATTTAAAAAAAAAAAAAACTTTCCACAGAAATTCACTAACCAAACATGAAAACAGCTGTCCACAATCACTGCCGTTTATCGAGCTCCATGAGTTTTACTGGTGAATCAATGTTGCAGAAGATGAGGATGTTTCCATGTTCACTATGGAAACAGTGAAAAGCTGATAAAATGCAATTTACCTGAATTATTTCACTGTACTGATAAGATTAGTGGCTCAAAAATTATCAAGCATTTTCGATGTTTCCATTCACTGGTGGTTGTTTGAGGTTTAATCCTTGTTGTTAACTAATACCTGCAATTTCTTGTTTGGAGACTAGAGGAACAAACTGCATTGGATTAAAACTGTTGTCAGAATATATTTTAGCCTGAGGTGTCGAGTATTGATCCTGTGTTACTGTGCTTAAATTGATTTTTCATGGATGTGTACTATTTTTTTTTTTTTTTTTGCAGCTTATTCTTTCCACTCAATAATATTTAAAACTAATTACTATTTTTTCAACTCCTTCCATTTTCGTAGTATGGCTTGTCAGGTTTTTTTTTTCTTGTAATGGATTCAAGGGAAATAAATTTATTATTATTATTATTATTATTATTATTATTATTATTATTATTATTATTATTATTATTATTATTATTA
>JAQQZY010000005.1:48381526-48399542 GCA_030068375.1 Ostorhinchus rueppellii
AAGGTCCCGAGCTTAGTAACTGTTGCTATGCTATGATTGGTCAGTTACCATTTTGGGGAGTGGCCGCGGAAAGGTCAATTGGGTGGATAATGTCTCAGGGCGCTTATGCAGGTCTTGAAAAATCTGGAATTTTGTGTGAAAGTCTTCATAAATTGTGGAAAAAAGTTTCTTTCACAGTTGAATTTCAGAGTATGCCCAAAGACACTTAATCTTGTAAGTAGTACCGGGTGACAAAACGATAATGATATATATCACCATATAACTTTCCACGATAGAAATATGAGGCATGCTCAACATAATTTTGATAGAATTCACTCGTCCATATTTTGACAGACATAAGAACAGCCAATCACAATTAAATAGCACCGCACTGAACCAATCACATTAGAGCAATGGGAAGTTAGGTTGATGCCCACAGCTCAGGCGTAAGAACAGCTTACGCCTGAATGTTATTTTCTCCCTCAGGAGAAAAGGAGACCAAGAACCCAGGTTACTGAAAAGTATCCTGGTCACTGAAAAGTGTGAACCGTTTGGGTTCAGGGTCTTCAGTGCAATCCAATAAAGTCAAGGTCTAAGGGGGAAAAGTCTGGAATTTTTATTTGGATGAAGAGCAAGCTCCCTGTGTCAGAGAAAGTAGTTGGACAAATTGTGTAATTTTATATTTAAGATAAGAATTAAAAAATAAATAAATAAATACATTCAACCATCAAACTGTGCACTGCACCTCTACTAGTGAAGAAGAATTTAGTGAAGCATGTCTGCAAAATGAGATGGACAAAAATGGACAGATTTATTACAATTATTATTCAACTTAATAAGTCAAATCAGTGTCTTTGCTATTGTATTTTACATGTTTGTTCTTATTTGACCAAAGCATGTGTTTACGTTTACCAGCTCTGACCTTGATCTTAAAGTTAGTAACTGTCAATGCACATCAGGCTACGTTACTGTCAGAGAATCTTCTTTTTATTTTATTTTTTCTGTTTTCTTCTCTGTTTCATTTTGCACTCTTTCATTTTTTTTTTCTCCTTCCCTGCTCCTTCTAACCCCCCCCCCCGCGCCTCTTCAAAGGTAAGAGGCCGTCGGCAGGACTTCAGTAGGCGAACCACACGGCGATCAGACATGTCAGCACCTCCGTCACACACACACAAACACACACGCGTCGCCACTTCCAAATGCACACGGACACGCATGCGGACTCACGCGCACATGTCAGCACCTCAAACACACACACACACACACACACACACACACACAGGTCCACATGTCATTAGGAGAGTCCACATGGCTCTCATATAAAAGCCTGTCCAGCAGGAAGGCAGACCAGGAGGGGAAGAGGAGGAGAGTGGGGGGGTTAAAAGAAGAAAGTGTCACAGATAGGAGGCATGGAGAGAAGGTGAGGTCTGGATCTGAAGCCGTGAGAAAGAAGAAGAAGAAGAGACTGTAACAGCGATGTATGAAGGAAGGAGGAGGCTCTTCCCCCTGAGAGTTGTTTCAGTCACGGCTGAAGCCTGCTGCTGTGTGGGTGTGTTCGCTAAATTACTTCCTCCTGTTTAGCTCCGTGCCTGCTTTTACTGGCTCAGCTCCAACACCTTTTAACATACGAACTACCTGTAACTGCTTTCTTTCACAGCTTTCCCTTCCACCCTTCATTCTGTTCGCTTACAACCTTTTCCTCCTGTCGTTCTCTTTTCCATTTTTCATCCTTCACTCTTGCACCATTTTTCTTCATTAGACCTTTTCCATTTTTCATCTGGCCTCCTTATCTTCTTTCATCTCGTTCTGCCTAATCCATGCCATCTTTCTGTATTTTACACTTTATTTTTTTTATATCTATATTTCTTCTATTTAATTTAAAAAAAAAAAAAAAACTTTGCATGGCATGTGCTGTGGCTGAGACCAAATAGGGAATGAGAAGGATGAAAATGTTTTTCCCTTTTTTTTTCGATTACATTAGATGAGTATTGACCCCACAACAGACAAATTCGTGATAAAGGCAGCAACACAATAAATGCATATGCATGAAGATAGTGCAAAAGACAAACAAAAAAAATAACTATAATAGCAGTATGTAATAAAAACACTAGAGGCTATGTACATGTTCACATTTTATTTAACCCTTTCACCCCTAACATATTATTTCAGGTAAACATGCTGCTGTGAATTTGCGTCTATTTCAGTGCCATAAAAGCTGCTGTGAGTGTGTGCTTGTGTTCCTTTTCTTCAGTGGTTTTGCTTTACTGTGTGTTTTAGGTCAAAACAGGTGGAATAACAGAAAAAGACAAAAAGAGGAACTGAAGTTTGACAGGTTTTTACTGAATAAGGTACTCAGAATGTACATCAGTAAGAGATTTAGGATGGAACAGACTGAACAAGAACAAGCAATAGAATTTTGGCCCAATAGTTTTTGTTTTGTTTTGTTTTTTTCTAAATCCGTTCGGCTGTGTTTTGTACCTGGCTGGAATCCAAAAAGCAGTTACACGGTCAAGACTCGGTAAAAACACAAAAACAAAGGAAAATCACCAAACACTGCAAAGAACAGTAAAAACATTGAGGAAAACCGTGTAAAAACCAAAAGAAACAAATCATCTATTTTTAAGTGACTTGGTCTCACTCACTGCTCTGTGTTTTGAGCAGGGGTGGGGGGGGGGGTGCACTGAGCATGCTCAAATGTCTGTGGAAAGAACAAGGTCTATTCTATGAGCAAATTTTGACATTTTTCCTGTTGTATAAGCAGTTGAATTTTAATGAATATTTTAAATAAATCATTTATACAGAACACTCATCACAGACATGTCAGGGGTTAAAGGGTTAACCAGAAAAGAAATCACTTCGACGAGATTGTCCTGGTCAAGATAGACAGCAAAAAACAAAATATACATATACACACACATGCAGAACACAAGGCACGTAAAAAATGATATGTGCACAAAAGTGAGCAAACTCAAGAAAATTCATTGATGCTTGATTGTGGCTCCAGATAAAAGGAGATCTAAGCAACCAGAAAGAAATAGCCTTGAGAGTGAAAGTGACAATATAGAGTAAGAGGGGGCGGTAGATCACAGGCAGAAAGAAAACTATATGTAGAAAAGTGGAGCACTGATAACACAGAGCAGAGAAAGCAAAAAAGAAAAAAAAAAAAAAAAAAAGGGGGGGGGGTGTACAGATAGTGCGGGATCGCAGTAAAACAGAAAAGAGGGAAGGAAAGGAAAGGAGTCTATACTGAGATCAATGGATGCCCTGTCCTCTGCTGTGTCTGCATTTCCTCTGGCTCGTACAATAAGGCCCTCTTACCACACCAATAGAGGAGTGTGAGCGTATGAGAGAGAGAGAATGTCATTCAGAAGAGGAAAAAAAAATGACCCCTCTTCCTTTGGGTCTTTTCTTAATATTAGAGGTCAATAGCGGGTCTTGCAATGGAAATTTTAATCTATAGCTTCTTACAGAGCTCTGTGGAAGTGAATGAAATCTGTTAAAGGAGGTGTGCGTTTGTTTTTTTCTGTTGGGGTGAATATCCACCGGGGCTTTATCTAGTCAGTGTGTTTATTTGTTTGTGTGTTTGCCCTGCGACGTTGCCTTTCTTCTTCCGTTTTGTGGGAAAGAGGAGTTCCCTGAAGACATCGAGCGAGCGTAATATGAAGGGAATAGTAGAAGGGCACTCGGTAGAGCGCCAGGGCTCCATCTTCGCAAAGTGAAAGTTGTCTGGATCAACTCCAAAATTAAATGTGTTCCTCCTTGGCCTGAGCCCTACCCTTTCATGGGTCGCATGAAATTTAGTAGTGTGTGTACTGCTACCAACAAAAACACAGATGGATAGATGAATGGAAGGCCTGCAGCTAACGGCATTTTAGTCAAATAATAGATTACTTAGCTAATTATTTTAGCTGTAATGGATGACGGCTGTGCTGATGGAGACTTTGAGCTCCTGTTTTCTGAAAATGAGGATGAACCACAATTGATAGCACAAATTTGGGGTAATATGGGTAACAAGTGGCACAGCTGCTACCCCTCACCCCCCATATGCAACGCAATGTATAACAGAAAAGAAAAAAAAGGATGAACAGGATAAAAGCATTGTCAGCTGTGCAAAATGGGTTGGATTCAGTCATGACAAAAATGCAAGGGTTTTGCAACATAAAGAGGGAAAACACGGATATTCATAAATCTGGGGACAAATAAATGCCCTGTCCATACTTATACAACAACAAAAAAATCTGAAAAAATCTCTCCAAAGTATATAAAGAAAGTCTATACACATTACAATACAAAAAATGACCATAAACTAGTACAGATTGTGGCACGAAGCCTTATTTTTGTTTGACTTGTGAACAGTCCCTTAAATGTTGGTTGGTGTCTTAATTATATTACGTAGGTTTCACCACAACATTGTCTATATGTGTCTATCCTCATGTGTCCACGCTGACTATAATCTGCAGCAGGTAATACACTGATTTACACAACCACATGGCCTGTATTTGTACACACTAGTGTGTACTAAGTCTTAGAATGTCCAGACCACAGAACAGCTGCTGTGCCTGGAGCTTAGATATAAGACTGGATGATATAGACAAAAATAGTATGAATGAATGAATGAATAAATGAATGAATGAATACCAGTTTTCATTAGCGGTTCATCACCAGGCTATATGATGAATCTTGAAAAAAAAATGGTTATTTGAAGTTATGCTGTTATTGTATTGGTGTTTCTGAAATATAGAGATGTAATATTTGAAAGGATCAAATCAAAATATGAAGTATGAGAGCAATTAAGTAAAACCACAAACCATTGAAACATTGTGTCTCAGACACAATATAAACTTTAACACAACACAAATTTGCGTTGCAACAATCATTACCACTGACCTCCAAGGAAGTGATGGTGTAATATAAAAAGTACATTGCAATATGGTCAAAATTGTTTACTATTCAATAATATTTTATTGCCAGGCCCTAGTCAGATGTATGAGATTTGATTGGACTACTGGCCATACATACAGCCATAACTTTTTTATTCGAAAAAACATCAGTAATAGCACCATAAAGCTTTGAAATTTGCTCAAAATAAGTCTAATAACCACATTCATAAGTCAGAAGTCATAAGTCACAAGTCAGAAGGCTAATTTTACTGAAGTTTTTCTTTGAAATCATACATTTTGGCTTTAATATGATCACGTCAACTCTGAAATATAACATTATAACAATAATGACAGTGGTAAATTGAACACAAGTAGGAGTAAAATATAATGGGCAAAAGGCAAAAAGAATGTTTTAAAAATTGCATGATTATAACCTTGTGCTACTTTTTAGGGTGATAATTCAACATCTGTCCAGAGACTGCAGATGAAAAACAGACATTATGCAAATTCTGGTGCATTTACAGCAATGTGAGTTAATGCACAATGTCCCTGTTAAATAAACCACTAAATAAATAAACAATAAATTACACATTTACTCGGAACGCTCCAGAATATTGAAGACAATAAGATATTAAACAAAGGTCACACGATGAACAATTATGTCATTATTGCTCTTTAACGTTCAGCCACTGTTGAACCCTCATCAGGTCTTTAGCGATCGTACATCGTGCAGGTTTATTTTTAGAGACAGTGATTTGCCCAGAGACAGACAGCAGACTGCTCGCAGGTTGCAAAGGCACAATAACACGAGGCCACGGCCCTGCTTTAGACCTGTACAAGGGTATCAGCTCACAGGGGTGTGTGTGAAAGAAAGAGACAGGGAAACAGAGATAGGGTGAGACGGCGCGTGACGAGGCGTGTGCGTGTGTCCTCCAGCAGCCATGATGCATTAGTGTAACCCGATCCCTCCTTTCCCCCGAGAGCCCTAACCTTGAGACGGGCCGAACCGTGCCGGTTGCAAAGCCATATTCTCTTATAAATGAGCCTGTTGGCGTTTATCTCTGAATGTGTCTAATATTAGATCACTTAGCCTTTAAAAGTGTCTCCACCAGGTCGATGTCACGCTCCAGGTTCAGCGCCGCGAGATGACTGACATTTTAAAGACGCACAAAGTGACAGAAGCTCACGGTTGATCATTCACGTTAATGATGGTTTAAAACTGAAGCAGCTCATTTAGGGGCGGTGTGTGTTGTCCAAGTTTTTGTCCTTGGACGTAACGGCTATTGCATACTCTTCACAAGAGCAGAGAAATGGGTTTGTTTTCTTGAAGGTGGCAAGAGCAAGAACAAAGTTCGCTCTGGTCAGGACATTTCATTCTTCATGAGAAACTCAAGCGCAGAACTCCAGGGAAGTCCTCCGTAGTTCCACTTTTCTCAGCCGGCTTTTGTCAGTGTACCATGTGTGTTTCCCCTGGGTAAAACAGGTGCATATGGGTTCTCCTGGTGGTGCTGATGAAGATCTGGAGGTGGTCCATGATCCTAACGTGTGCCATGTGCTAAAGCTAATTGCTAACACTAATTAATGTGTATAATTATGATAGGTAAAATACATAGACCAAATCTCCCCATGGAGGAAATAAAGCAACTTCATCTTGGAGCTTTTTTAACCACATTCATTTCAAATATCTAACTGATCACACAATTCTCAGACCCTACATGAGAAAAGTCTGCCCAGATGATGTGTTCAGAACAAGCTACAAGAACTCTCAAACCAGGGCTGTGAGGACACACTTCTCTATTCTTGTGGAGGAAATGAAAAGCTTAACTCTGGCCAAGCGGTGCAGTGGTATCGTGGTTAGCACTTCCACCTCACAGCAAGAAGGACCCGGTTTGGCGCTCAGTCGGACCTAAAGTCTGTCTGTGTTGAGTTTACCTGTTCTCTACATGCTGCTCTAGTTTCCCCCACCAGTAAAATTCTAATGTCAATGCTGATGCTAGGTACCCTGTCTGTATATATTAGGATGAGTAAAATGCAGAAACTGAATTTCTTTACAATAATGGGGAGACAACAATGGAAGTTAACCTTTAGCCTCTAATTATGACTATTTGCTGGTCCATATGGTACACAAAGGTTAGGTTATAATAGTTGTTGTACGCCCTGTAGTTCCTGTCAATATTTACTAAAGTTGTTTTAACTGTATTTTGTTCATGTCTGTGTGAATATATTCATTTCATAGTCACTGCAAAAATTACTTTATATGCAAGTCTAAATTTTTTCCTGAGCCGATTATATGGAAATGTACAATCACTGGATGATTAAAGATTCACCTCACCCTTAAGCCAATCACAATTGCTTTATTGTCATGTCTTAATGTGATTGGCTAAGTTTTGATGGGTTTCCAAAGGGTCCCAAGTGAGATTCAGATGCTTTCAGGACTCCAGAATGAACATGAAGCAGATGATGAACCTGCTCCAAATAAGACTGGTGGCAAAGTTCAGTCCTGTTCAGCCCGTTACACATGCATTTAGTCCCCTCCACCTCTGGTTTCACATCTGGATTTCAGTTTATCAGAGTATGAGGCCAAACCCCACTTGGCTATGTGGCTACATGGTAATCTATGGCTCTTTTGGGGCTGCTGATCTGTGGTCAAGAGGTTAGTTTACTACAACAGAGGGGTCAAATCACATGATGTGCAGGTTTCACCACCGTTCAGGAGGACTTAAGTCAAACACAACAGTCAAACAGAATCTGACCTGACCTGACCTGTGTTCATTTCGCTTCTTCTTCTTTCAGTCTTATTCAGAACTAACAAGAAAGTCATTGTGAATTCCCCATAAAGAAACCTCCTGTTCTCTAAAATGGGTTAACATTATATGACAAAGCTTTTGGGGTATAATCCAATCTAATCTCGGGTCCGACTAATTCGGACATTATGCCTCCAGCTCCTCTTGGTCCAATGAAATGAACACCAGCATCATTTAGCATTTTAATAATGAACATTACTTCAGATATTATCTTATTAATAGTTAACTGTGACATTGGTAACATGTTTATCTCCCTTTTCAGACCACGACACACCATATTCTTCTGTTTTAAAAAGTTATGCATGATACTCTCCTGTCAGAAGACGTAAAAGTTTAATTTCCCCCTTGTACTACAAATGAGACGAAGAATTAGTAAGGACGGGACATTTCATCACCTCCTCTGGCTTCACAGTGAAAAACTATGTTATGCCTTAAAGTATTTCTTTAATTAAGGACTCTAGGTCATTATTGGCCCAAGTATAACGAAGCTCACAATTGAAATTCTTCATCTTGAATACATTTAACAATAATGGGGTATTATTCCCCATCTTATTTCCCTATATTAAATAATACTATTCCCAGGGCCCATTAGGATCCTTAATCATCGGGGGCTGAAATATACTGCAGAGGGATAATTACAGTTGATGATATTCAGAGATAATTCACACACGATCAGATGAGTCTTTTCTTTTAGGTTTGTCGGCAGTTTCTTCTGCAGCTATCCGCTAATGGGCTCAGGACTCATAACTAGATGTCTCAGTTAAGGATTTTTTTTTAAAGCACTGGGTAGCCAGCGAATGATAAAAAAGTGTCAGAAGAAGAAAGGGAAGAAGATGAAAAGAGGTGAAACGGGAATGAAAAAGACAAAAGGTATAAAAATAGACATGTGGAAGGAAGAACAATAAATCATTTACAGACATGCGCAGGATAAGGTCATCAGGGTTTAAATATTCATTATGGGTGTCAAGTCGAAGCTTTTAGATCTTGTGAGGTAGAGTTTCACTTCTCTCCTCATTTGATGTTTATGTTCACTGAATTATGCATCAAAAACCAATGGTATAAATACACTTAGAGTCTGTTTGTTGGTGGATCTAGTGTGTAGCTCTAACCAGAGTCACTGGCCGTAGAAGTGGCCTCTGCGGAAATACATCCACTAAACACCACTTGTACTCTAGAGGGAAAAGAGAGAAAGTAGAGGAGATGTATGACTTGACATTTACACCCAAAATACTTCCGAGCTGCAGAGTTATGATCGTCAAAATGGAACACTTCAATGGGACCTGACATTTAACGGACAGATTGACCATTTTGGGATCAAATCACTGATCTTTTAGTTAAACAATGGCTTTACATTCACATTTTTAGAGGCTTGAGCTCTAATATAAAAATCCCGTCTTGGTTCAGATATAACACTGGAAGATTGAAGGACAAAACCTGTGACATTTTAGCATATTCTCTTTTATTACCTTACTCATCACAAGTCATGAAGTTTTGAGGCCTAGGTCAAAAATTTTATGCAGGAAACACAATAAATCATTATCATCATCTGAAAAAGGTGTTAATAGAAGGTCACACTGGGAAATGTCAGGACTATGTCCAGGGTTCATTAGTAGCAGATGATATACACTGGATTTTAGAGAAAGAAGAATGTCCATATGCAACTACTGTATAAATAATTAACACATATGAAACACATTATATGCACAAAAATATTGGGACACATCATCCCTTCTGATTTCAAATATTATACAGTTATCACCATAAATCTACAGTAATCAATATTCCTTTTAAGTTAAAAGCCCTGTGCAAGAGTAGAGGAGATTGTTTACTGTCACAATATGACAAAGAAATTTAGAACATTTAAGACAAATACCCTAAAAAAAAAAAAGTCCTGTAAACATTTTAGCCAAAGGATAAAGTTTAACTCACTTCAATGTTAATGTTAGCATTTAGCTCATTACCAGCAGTGTGATGCCATTGACGGTACTTGTCAACTAACTCCAGATCTTCAATGGTACCAAGGACACTGACGGGAGAATTAACCTACACTGCTTATTTGATGATGGAGACTTTAAGGGTACCTGCCTTACATGAACAGACCAGCACTCAACAGAGCAATACCCCAGTCCGACTGGGAATTGTGTGTAGAACCTTAAAAAAAAAAAATCTGACCATGATATTTATTGCATTTATAGAATTGTGAAACTACATTTTTCATTATAGTTTTCTAGCACAGTCCCCTGTGACCATTGAAACACTTCAATTCAATCTGCCCCAATACTGTAATCCATATGGTGTATAAATATTTTCATATATACAAACCAAATATGAAAACTAAAAATTTGTGTCAATACAGTTTTGAAATATTGTTTGATACACTCCAAATCTTATAGTTAAAATACTCACACATGCATTTTGACATTTATTAGTATTCAAATGTCTGTCCACTCGACACCTTTTGTGCTAATCTGTCCATTCTGTACTCCTTTTTTTTTTGCTTAGCTGGGTTTTTTGTTTGTTTGTTTGTTTGTTTTTGAGGGGTGATCTTCCTCACTTGAACCCAGAGTCAGAGGACAGAGGATTGTGATTTACAGATAAAAAGTTTCAATTGAGTTTAATGTTTTGTCTCATTAGCCTCATAGCATCATTCCCTAAGACTTTTTTTTTCCCCCCCATGTCATAACCAATGATGAAATACGAATCAGCGTTGTTAGGGCAGAAAAGTTTTGCAGATATCATCATTTGGCCAAAAATATGACTTGGGCAATCATACTATGAGGCTTCCAGTATGCAATAATAATACACTGACTTATATGTAATATATATTTCACCATCAGTATTATAATACTGGTATATATGTCATGCATCAGCAGTTCTGGTTATTATTATTATGTTATACCCTGAAGCAGAATAGGTTTTCAGGTCATACTGTTATAGTACTATAAGGTGGATTAAGCAATAACCCTTGAATTTCAGGTTATTACACTACTGGATAATTCTGAAACTTTTATTTGGTCACTATCAACAAACACCACTTTTTTGGGAGGAGTGTGGACAGCCTTTAACTTCTTCTCTGACCTTCTCTTACAGTTTTTCTTCTACATTCTTCTTTATCTCTCTGTCCTTCTTAGATGTTTATTTATTGCTGGCACCATCTATTCTTCCTCATCTCTGTCCTAATCTGTCTTCCTTCCCCGATGCCTTCCCACTGTCTGTCCATATCTCCTGGTCTTTTCCTTCCTCTGCCTCTGCTTTCGTTCTTCATCTCTCCCTCCTCTTCCCTCCTTCCTCTTTGTCTCTCTCTATTACGTTCACTCCCGTTCGCTCTCTGCCGGGTGTCCTGTTCCTTCTCTCGCTGGGAGTAGCAGACCTCCTGACGGCTTAGTATTGATCCTCCCATCTTCCTCTCCTGCTCCCTTTCTCCCTCTCTCTTTCCGTCTTGCGCACACACAAGCATTAGGGTGACAAGATAAAAGGGTCTGTATGCCCCAAGGCAAAGCCAGCTGAACATGAGACCAGAGGCTCTCGGCTTCTACGTATCAAGAACAGACGCATTTAACAAAGCGGAGGGTGTGAATGCACTTCTGACAAGAAACATCCAAAAAATTTAACATTACATTTATTTGCAAGAAGCAGTTTCTTTTTGGGTTTTTTTTTTTTGTTTTGTTTGTTTGTTTGTTTGTTTTTTATTTTCATGTCAAGCGTTACGTGAATGAATCTTGTTAAAAATCACAGTGGTTGAAACATTCTTCAGCTGTTGCCTCAGAAAGCTGAAGGCAACCAGCACGATCCAGTCTCTGTAAAAGCAAAATTTCCGGGTAATAATGCTATTTATAATCTTCGCCACGGGGGGAATACTTGACTCAAACTAAAAGAAGATCCTTGTTTTTCTGTAAAAGGCTGTCCAAGCAAAAAAAAAAAAAAAAAAAAAAAAAAAAAAAAAAAAAAAGGTCCTGGATATTGCATTTTAGGGTCAGTCAGAGATACATATGTAAACAAAGTGAAAATGAGAAGAAAGGAAAAGTAATAGAGAGGAGTAGAGACTTTTTATCAGCTGCGTATATTTACAAGTGAAATGTTGGATTAAACTCCGAACAGATACTTCACTCTCCTCATATCTGTACACTATTAAACTTTCCACAGTGTAATGAAAATTTTATTTAAACAGGCATGCAGAGTGCCATTGATATGAAGCACCCGATACAACATCCAGCTGTTTCACTACACAAATTCTACTTCGAATACAACCAATGGGAAAAAAAAAAAAAAAAAACAGATTACTTTAGGTACTCGTCTGGCAAAATATCTGAAATTCCTTGTGAACTCCACTCAGATCTTATGTTGGGAAATTGTTTTATTCTGAAGAAAACTGATCATCTGTGACTCATAACCAAGAGATTTTCACTTGTAAGTCACTGAATCCAACATAAATGACCAAAAAGGAATCTGATTCAGAGAGTATAATAACCACCACAGTCATCACAATGATTGACGGGAAAGACATCATGTGACACATAGGAGATGTAAACACATCCAAATTTTATGATCAGGATCATGCTGGGAAATTAATTAACATCAGATGGCCGACACTGATTAAAACTACAAATGTCAGGTCAAAAAATTAGCATATAAAATGTGCATGTGACAAAAGGTAAAACGGTAGTAAAATTATAATAATTATTATACATCTGGCATTGATGACCCTAATTCTATTTGCATTTTAAGAGAATTAGTTACTAATCACTTTCACATGGACAGCAAAACATGTTTACATGATAAAATATATCAGTTGGGATTAATAACTATCACAATAAATGTCATATTCGAACTGGCTGATCAGGCCAAAAGATCATATGACAACATTTTTGGATGTAGAATCAAGATTCTGTTTTAAAATGAGTTACAACTGACATATTACAACTATTCCTCCAGTTCTATCTGGTTACTGGAGGTTTAGGCTGTGTGTGATGGATTTTTGTTGTTATTATCTGACTAGAAATGCTGCATTTTTAACAACACAGTGAAATATTTAGAAGGAAACACGAGTCACCATTTTCACATGCTATACATTGATTAACTAAACAATGATGGACCACTATGTCACACTGAAGTTTCATAATTAATTAAAAACTTAAATAACTCTATATCTTCAGACTCACTGCAGGTCAGAGTTCAGAAGCGGGACACTTGTGGTAATTCACCATCATTATTGCTTCTGCAGCAGCAGAACAATTTGTTAAACAACAGCAACAAACCAAAAGTAGAGTTAAAGCAAACACTGTAGTGTGGACAGATGCTGAAATATTAGTACAGACCAACTGAAATAAAGTCATTAGCCTAGCGATCTGTGCTAATGTTGGTAAGGCTACAGACCCATAGGATAATGCAATATTCTTTGTAAAATATAATTACACTAATGAACAGGGCATTTAATGCAAATGCTAGCCAAGCAGAAGTAGGTTTGAGTAATTGAAATCTGTAGAATTCCTCTGAAAGGTATATCTTAGAAGATGGTAGATCACCCTGCCATTATGAAATAAATCCTTATTTCATTTACCTTTAAAGAGCATTTTTCCTCCCAAGTTCAGGAAAACAGATGATTGAAAAATGAATTATAAAATTATACATTTATTTGTGTGTGTGTGTGTGTGCGCGCACACGTTTCAATACTGTGCAAATATTTCCTGCATATCTCTAGCTATAAATCACAACAAGTGCCCATTACAACCCTCTAAATGCTTTTGTGAAGTTCTGTACACATAAAAAAGAATGCCTCAAAGAAATAAAGTGTCTTCAAAAGAAAATGTATGTTGTAGAATCATTTCTCCATCATAATCCTTCAAATTACGTGATTGTTCATGGTATTTAAATCCATGAAAACATTTTCAGATCTTATTACATTAAAAAGTAATAGTGAAAGTTATCATAAAGCAGCTGCTCATACACCAATCTGATACGGTTATGTTGCTTGTATCTAATTTTTAAAACATTTTCATTTTTGTAAAAGATATAATAAGACATAAAAAAATGTTAACAATGGTACAAGACTAAAATCATGTGATTTACTTTTTTGTCGAAAATGAGTGCAATCTGAGCTTTTATTCAACATAAAAGCATAGGAAGTGCTGTTTTTCCAGCAGGCCTGTTGAAGTGGCTGCACACATTTCAGATTCAGATGGGAGTTGAGGCTCTTACCGTTGCATTGTTAGTGCCGTGCCACATGCAGCGCACCCCAAACCTAACAAGAGGCTGTCAGGAATCGATACCTGGCATGAAAAAACGATGTGACTTTCAGCTGCTGTGGCCACATCAATCACCCGTTACCATTAGCTCATCTCTCCAGACCAACTCGGAGCTGCCCCCCTTCCTCCCCCCTGTCTACCATCTCCACTCCTCTGTCCCTCTCTCATCCCTCCCATACCTCTCTCTCCCTGCCAGCTCAGCGGATGCCCCTTGTCACAGCTCCTATTTCAGCCTTCTGAAGTTTCCTAATTGATCGCAATTAGAGCCGCTACAGACCAAAAGGGTGGGGGGAGGACGAGAGGGAAGGAGGAGCAGGGGGGGTGACAAACGGAGATGGGGAGAGAAAGTGTGTATGTATGACAGACCCAGAGAGAGATTAAAATCAATATGCCTGTTTTGAGAGTGGTTATATTAGCAACTGGACTACATTTGACCACAGACTGCTGGGGTAATAACACAAGAGACGATGGAATGAGGGTGAGTCGGGGTTTGGGGGGGGGGGGGGGGGGGTGTACTGATAGAGACAGACAGCAAGAGACAAAGAGAGATGTTGAGCCACAGGAAGATGGAAAAAATAGAGAACAGAAAGGAGAAAGTTAAGTGAAACTGAATAAATGACATTAAAGGGGGCTTTTACTCCTCCTCCTCCTCCATTGGAGCTTCATCCCTAAATTCATTGATTTTTGTGAGTCAACCTGTGCTAAAAACTACCTCCTCGGTTTCTGTTTACGTGACGTTTCTTTTCAAGAAGTAGGAGTTTAGAGGATTTGTTCTGCAGCTCTACACCTGAAAAGTTTGAGATTGCAATAAAAACTTTTTTGCATCCAGCTGCTATTCACATCATTTCTCTAAATCCATTTTATTCAAAGAACAATTATAGGTTTTCCAAAGGTAATCAATGTCTAATATCTAAAATACTATCATGTTTTATATGTTTTCCCCTCCTAAACAACCAAACTTCTACTGACAAATAAGACAAAAACAGTGCTTCTAGCTTTGGTCACTTTTCTTGTCTTTTTCTTTGGCTCTAAAAGTTGTTTCTTAACGGTTCTCATCCCATCTGGTCACTTTCTGATAGTTTGGCCCCATGGTGTTAGTTTACCTCAACATGGGAGACTGGCAGACTCAGTACTCCCTCTAATGGTCACATAAACTCATCGGCCCGTCGGTGTAAATCTATCCAGTTCGTATTTCTGAAATTCACTTCATTGGCAGCTTTGGCAGAACTTCAGAATATTTTATTTTTACACATCAGAAGTATCGTTGTATTTTCTTGTTTCTGAGGATACCACACGTTTGTAGATATGTCTTGTCTTCATGTTTTGTTTAAGATCATCATGAAAGAATCAGTGCAGTGAAATACACAGAAGAAAATTGCAATCTTTTACCTCGTCTCCATTCATATTGCTCAACTAGACACTACCAGCTCCATATAAACACACAGGTGGAATACACTCCCTATATTGGTAATACATACTATTTTTACATTTCCTATTACTTTGTGACAAACACTTAAATCAGGAGGACAAAACACTTGAATGGGCAGAGAATTATGTACTTGAGAGTGGAAAGCGGTATTAAAACCCAAAGAGAGCAATACATTAAGAAGGTTGGAAGGACACGGGGGAGAAAACAGAGATAGGGATAAGGTGGGATCAAATCAGGAGAGATTTTTGCAAGAGATGTAACGCTAGAGAGAGGGAGAGAGACAGCGAGGGATTTGTAATAGAGAGATACAGAAGCAGAATGACAAAGGCGAAGAATAACAATGGGGCCAAAGCCTCTTCCATCCTCCTTGCAAATGTCCCTGATCCCCCTTTTTCTCTCATTTAAATTCTTCTCCATTGTCATTACAATCGGTGCCTGACCCCCTGCCGCCTCAGAGATACATACACATGGACATGAGAGTGCACATGCACCGACCTCCAGCAGCAAAGCGAGGGCCATCCCGGAAAGCTGGGATCACACATCTTTTCTAATCCCCATCAATGGGCGCACACATGCACATACTCTGAGTGTTTGCTGGAAAGACAGACTCATGTTTCCCCCAGACTGCAGATGTCAAAGCGACCCCAGCCATGCTAACATGGGTGAAGAATAGCAAGCAGGTTGTCGCCGAAATCCAATGTCTTGTCAGCAACACCAAGTTGGACAGACTCACAGTGCCTTGTCAACATGCATCGTCAATATCGCTGCTTTAATGCTTCTCGTTGCCTTTGGATTCCCAGGTCAACTCTGCTTACGACCGCAACGCACTGGGCTTGTCAGTGATGGTATTTTACAGAGCAGACGTACTGCTCTCAGTAGTGTTAGCCTACATTGTCTTCAGACATGTCTAACAAGAGCAACAGGGTTTAAAAAATAATGTCTTGTCAGCATGGTCAGGACACGGCTGGGTTAATGCAATTCCTTGGCTTATCACTCCCCTGTCAGTGATTCTAGGTCACGGAGATGGCAACTGGCACTGATCTTAATATTGCCTTGTCAATGTGCATAGGCTACATCTGGATTGTCAACAAAAGTGGAGATGGAGGCAAGAGAGAAAGCGAGAGAGACCGAGAAAGAAATGATGTCTTGTCTGCAACGTCAGGGCAACACTGGGACTGTATTATCCCTTATCACTCTCATGTCATCGATGTCATGTCAGACAGAGTAACCGGTGCTATCTATACTGGTGTGGTCTTTGCTCCATCCACAGTGTCAGGAAAAACACCCAAACAGAATATAACTACTCATATACAACTAAATTATAACTACGTATTAGGGCTGCACAATGTATTGCAAAAATATTGCTATCGTGATAACAGTGTGCAATATTCATATCGCAAAAACATGCAATAATTTATCGTATTTTATTTGTATTAAATTTCTGTTTTCCACACCATGGGGTACCAGAGTGGTTTTCTCTATCACTCTAACATGCTAGTTTTTCTACCCAAAAAAACGGAAATAATGCTACTGCTGCTGGTTGAAGGCAAATGTACATGTTATTAATGTTGAAAAGATGTGAATATTTTCAGAGCATAACTTTGGCCAAGGCCTGAACACTTCTACTTTCAGATTTTAATATTTATATGCAGTATTTACCAAACCAGGCAGCCAATGGAATATAGTTTAGTTCAAGCTCTTCCATGGTGGTACTCTGGCACTTTTGTTCTTATCAAATCCATCCATGTCATTGTTATACATGAATAAAATGCAGTGTTTCCGCTACATTCATTTAGTAGCGGCGTCCCGCTAACAACTAAAGTAGCCTAAAGTAGCCTAAACTACAGATAAGTATCTTGAATCATATACTCTTTAGGGGGCGGGGGAGGTGAATTAGCGAGAGCGTAGTCTTGGAGGTGACAGATCAGGCGATCAGAGGAGTAGGAGTCCATCTTTGTGATTCGGGCAACGTTGGAGAAAAGGTAGACTTATTACGGTAGTTTGAGAAAACATCATTTTTACAAGTTAAATAGATATTCGCCAAATATTGATAACCAGCTAACATTACGTAACATAGCAGCTTAACTTAATTGTGTCCAGTGCCAACTAAGCTAGGACCATACGTCCTCTTTTGCCCGGACATGTCCTCTTTTGAGAGGCTGTCCGGCCTGTCTGGTCAGTGTTTATAAATTTCTTCAAATGTCCGGGTTTTTGATCTAGCCTAGCTTGAGCGCGTCAGAGACCAGTGCATTTATCATTCATGTTGAATGGTTCCTTTGGAAACACATTCTGAGAGGCGGAGTTTGAGCCGGACCCCGGAACATGTATTCATTCATTCACTAATCAGTACAGAGGCACTCCACGCTCCACACTCACTCACTCACAGGCTGACAGGCAGGTAGGTACACTGCGAGAGAACACTTGGACAGAAAGAAAATGCCCAAATGCAAATGTCATTTCACTGATGAAATGCGAAAAAGGTACCCCTGTTTTCGTCCAGGTCGTGACAGATGGGAGGCAGAATGTACAGTCTGCAAAGCTAGGACTTATGTCCCACCTCACTTTTCCTAACTAAGGTGTTAGTCTCAGACTTAAGAAAGATGATTATTTATTTCTTATTTTGTTAAACATCTGAATACCTGTGTTCCTACAGAACTTGAGTCAATAACTATTAAAGACGAGAGC
>JAQQZY010000005.1:48415887-48435906 GCA_030068375.1 Ostorhinchus rueppellii
AAAGAAAAGCAAACTCCGAAACGGATGCTAAAGCAAACAACTTTAGACAGTGCTCGTCCGTATAGTCGGACATAAGTGTATAAGTACATAAACAAGTAATTTAAATATTGCGGCTCACGTGATCGGATCGGTGATCGGTTATTGGTTTATTTAAACTCACTGATCGGTGAACGGCACAAAAATCGTGATCGTGTAAAGCCTATTATAAACCATCAAAATATGGAAGCATTATTAGTAAAGGCAAATTTTTAATAATTCAAAAATTCTTCAAAAATGAAAAATCAAAATTTGTCAAAACTGTGAACAAACTTCGTAGACATTGTCTCAAGAAAGTTTGAAATGAAACCAAGCAAAGCATCAAAATTTCTCAAAACAGTGAATGGAGTTTGTAGACATTGTCCAGAGGAAACTACCTTTAAAATTGGAAATAAATCCAACCAGTAGAAGAAGATTGTTGAAATATAGATATTGGCGACCTTATATTTGACCCTTCAAGATCATTCAAGGTCAAAGGCCATGGACCCGAATGAAAGTCCATATATGACTTCCTGTCAGTGCTCAATAGTAACTACATTGATATTTCTGAGCATTTCCATGTTATAAACCATGAAAATATGGACCATTATAAGGCAAATTTTAAAAAATTTACAAAAATTCTTCAAAAATATAAAAATCTAAATTTGTCAAAACTGTGAACATACTTTGTAGACATTGTCCCAAATTTGAGATGAAATGGATCAGTTTCACCAGAGAAGATGTCTGAAGAAATTGCTAACGAAGACGACACCTTCACATAAACTCATGACCGATCGGCCGGTGAGTTAAAAAGGATGAAGCAGCGACTCCCTGGTTTTATTTATCCGTCTAGATGAAGCCATAATGCAATGAGTGCATGCCTTGGTGTACATTCGAGAGTATACATGTTTTATATTCAGCTTGTATACAGTTTAAAGGTGACACGGCTTAGCTTTTTATGTAAATGCACCATAAAGTGAATCCATAATGTATTGACTTTATGTTTATGGCCACAAGTGCTTTGCATACATCTGAAGGTTTCCTCCTCAATGTCTGAGCCGACACTAATTGAGACGACACACGGATAATGAGTTCGCTGAGAGGCAGGATGAGATAAATTTACAATTTGTAGTGTTTGTGAGGCTCTCACTAAAGATAAGGGGAAAAATAGTCCAAAACAAAGAACAAAGGAAAGGAAATTATTTTTTGATGGAACCATTTTAAAAATACAAAGGTCATGACAAAAGAGAGATGCTGTTTATGTTGTGAAGCAGCATGGGATTATGGGAGTTGTAGTTTTCAACAGCACTACTGAAGAAAATCAATAAAGGGACTCAGACAGAAAACATACAGGTAGTGCATGCATTAACCTTTAAAAGGTACAGATTAAAAATGATTTTTTTCTTTATATTTAACCTTTTGGGAGTGATTTATCAACATTTATTGTACTATTATCTGCTGCATTTTGCATTATTCAGTTGAAAGTATTTTCTCTAGATTCAACTTACTGACTGTAGATGAATATGGACGTTCAGAGTACGTTCAAGAGCCGGTGATTTTTTAAAAAGTGACTGTCAGCAGAACATATTAACAGATTATAAAACAAGCATCTGTGACCACTTCCTATTGTCAAACTACAACACAAGGGTTTTATCTGTGAATCCATGTTGGAGAAGACAGTGTTCCATGTTCAGTATGGAGCATCTGATACAGTAGGTTAATCTAAATTGCTCATAGTTGTGAATGTGAGAGGGATTGTTTGTCTCTATATGTCAGCCCTGCAATGAACTGGTGACATGTCCAGGGTGTACCCCGCCTTCGCCCTTAAGTAGCTGGGATAGGCTCCAAGCGACCCCTGTGACCCTAGTGAGGATAAAGTTCAGAAGATGAGTGAATGAATGGATGAAATGATGATGAAGAAACACCTGTAAGCTGAATGTCCGACTTCTGATTTACTCAGATGTTCAAGACTTATGCAAGTGTGATAACATTTTTCACTGACTCACTTGTCCAAACAATGTCACAAAGTGTTTCTTAATTATATAAGAGCAGATAAAACGGAATAAAAAGTGCATGTATAAAAAAAGTGAAATCCTTAAAACTACTTAACGGAGTAAAAGCTGCCAAAAGTTATAGTATAAATAAAAGTTTTAAGATGGCGTAGATACGCTAGAGACCCAGTACACCTTCAATCAGCAAGTAGAGAGTTTTACATGGTTGGCACTTTAACAGCAAATGCTTGATCGCCCTTTGATGCCCAGTGTGACCTGGGGATTTTCAGCAGGGCTCCATCAGAGGATCTGAGTGGCCGGGCAGAGATGAACCAGCATCCAGGGTCAGATATATAAGTGGGAGCCAGACCATTTAAAGCCTTAAGGTAAGCAATAATACTTTAAAATCAACACAGGAAGGAATCAGGAGCTGAGGAGTTGAGCTGCAGCGTTCTGGGTTAATTCTAGGAAACAATCAAGTTGTGATTGAAGTTTGGTTTTTCAGCTTTAATTCCAGGGGTTTAATAAAAAATATTGCAAAACCAATGAAGAATTCCAGCTATTTTAACCATAGTCCCTCCATTTTCAGAGGCTCAAAAGTCATTGGAAAAACTACACTTATGGGTCTTGTTTATAATCACTTCATTTAAGTAACAGGAAAGAAATTATCAATACAACAGAAAAAGGAACAGTTATAACCTCTAAATACAGACGCATATAGCTCTTAACATATAAATATACCCAATAGACATATTATAACACTTTAGAGGACACACATAGAACAGCAATTTGTACAATATGCACTAGACAAAAAATTATCAGTATGATAATTAAAGAAAAATACGGTTGGAATTCACCTCATTAACAGATTCAGGTTTTCAAGGGACTTTTAACAGGATTAATATCCAAACCAACTTTTTCTTCACATGTATCTATCAGTCCTCAGATGAAACCACTATCTTGGATCCAGACCTTGATTTGGATCTGGACCTGGATCTGAGGTAGTTTATCTATGAACATGTACCTGTCCAAGTCAAATACACTATTAACTATCTCGCAATAATGGAGGTACGAATATATAAAAAAAGGAATAAATAAAAGTGTAACTTTCACCTAATTTAGATAAAAAATTGTCTGAAATTATACAGGAATGCACCTCCTAATTAGTTAAAAACTGTGAAAATATTAGCCCATAAAGACCCAAACATCCACTGGTGACCAAAACCCTCTGTTGATGTAGATTGTTTAATGCCTAGTGAACATTTAAACCTATCAACCCGTGTAAATAATTGGTGTAAAAAATCATCTTTTCATGGTCATCAGACATGACCCATTTGGACATTCAGAAACTCCATATAGTTATCGTGGAAACACTGTCATCTTCTACAACACTGATTCACCCGTAAAACCCACGGAGTTTGATCAATGGCAGTGGATGGAGACACTTTATTTAAGTTCAGTTAATGATATATTTTCCTGAAAAAGTCACTTTTACTTCAGTTTTCTCTATTTCTGATATGACATCCCTCAACTTTAATCTGAGCTTCTGTGAACATCGACATGATCAGTACATTAAAGACAAGAACTACCTGATTTTTCACTTAAACATAACAAAATACAGAGAATAAATTTATAATAAATGGTGATAAATTATTTACAAAAGATTGGATAGAGAAAAATCCATTTGGGAACTGCTACAAAAGTACCACTAGGTCCTTTATGGTTTAACACAGCCTTCAGTAAGCAGAAAAAAACAGATAAAAACTGGTAGTAAGTCACCAACATTTTATAAGCATTGAGAAATTCATCATGATTCTACGTTAAATCCTCCTCATCAGATCCAACAAGCCTGATCTTAGTCTAATTATTACTATGACTGTTCCGTGCTGTAAAAAATTACACTTTTGGAAATGCATGAAAAGCCGATTTTATTTCTCTCCCTTTTGGGTCACGACCCACAGTGTTGTTTTTATAGCGATTGTTTAAGACCAGTCCTCTCATATTCAGCCTTCACATCCAATATAAGACTTGACCTGTCCCCCTTCCATACAAATAAAGACGAGGACAATCAGGTGGCTTTACAGATCCTGCAAAAAATGACCCTGAGTAATGAGGTCAGTCAAGAGGGGTCAGCAACTGGTCCCGGCCTAACCCAATCACCTGTCAGTGTCACACAATACAGCCACTAGAGTTAATCCAATACACGCCCATGATTGAATACAGGCGAGGTACTGTAGTGTGCATGCATTAGATGAATTGCAATTTCTTGTGACAAGGGTGGAGAGATGAAAACGTAGCAATCTCCATGACAGAACAGAATCAGACTGAACAGAAAAAGGGTCACATTTACCTCTGAACAAACTTTAATTTCACATCAACACTGCATAAAAATAAAACGAGGCTATTGCTCATAATTTTTAAAAAATAATTTAAAAAAATATAGCTATTTGAGTGGTGGTAAAAAAAAAAAACATCAAATCTTGAGGTGAAATAGTATAACGACGGCAATCTTTCTGGCGCAGCATTTTGCACTTTACAGCATTCATAACATCAGTAACTCCTGAACCGTTTACGCTATCAACATAATTCCGATTGCGTCAGAAAGCTGAGATCCTGAGATTTTTGCCACTGTATAGCACTTTATGGCAGCAACGGGAGATTCTGTTACAAGTAGAAAAGAGCTGTTCCAGAGACTTTCACACAAGCTAAAAAAAAAAAAAACATCTGGAAATCACAAAAAACATAAAACCATAATATGGATACTGAATGTTCCAAACTAAAAAGCATGTTAGACCAGATGTAAAATAGTTGAAAATGTATGCATGCAATCCCAAAAAGCTTCTTTACATACATTTAAAGTACCGTTGTTTCAGATAATGAACTTGCTGAAAATTTCAAATCTATTTTTTTTTTCTTTTCAACTAAAACACACAGTTTTAAGCGTGTATTATTTATAATAATGGCAATTAACGGACCGATATTAAAAGTTTAGTTCTTCCTGAAAACAAAGGTGCAAAAGAATTGGCCAAAAAATATATATTTTCTTACACTTATTGCAAAGATTACATGAAGACACCTAGGCTGTTATAATGGTAGTCTTAAAAGGGTTAAGTTACACCTCAAGGGGGATGGAATTTGGAAATAATAGGACAGGAAGAGATGAAAAGAATGTTGCATGATAAGGATTGATTCTGTGAGATCTCAGCTGTATAGTCTTAGGTATGGAAAATGAGTCTCACCACAATCCATGAATCAATATTTGCTTTAAGGCATTTGCTGTAGCGGTATATTCAGAGTGTTGAAAGAATGAGTTTGGCTTAAACTATGTCTACTTCATACCTTGAAGTCTGGTGTCTGAATGAATTAATGTATGTCAGCATTCAACAGAAGAAAGGGAAAGTAAGGTTCAAAATCTTGTGCTTAGATACTCAGGAGGAAATGAAAATTCTAAGTGAGCTGCCATTGCTTATTACAGAAAACATTTTCAAGGTATATGATACTTTACCTTGCATTACTACATTTGTGTGTTCAGAAATGTGATATTTCAACATATTCATTCATTTTCGAGAACTTAAGGAGCTCAATTTATGTCAGTCCAGTGTTCACAAGGAGTTTGTAAGATATAAAGACCGAGACAAACGAGTTGCAGAAGTAAGATGGAATACAGACGAGAAAAGAAACATATCATGTCAACACTGTTTACAGAGATTTTTTTGGGAGAAAAGTGCAGTACGTATCCCAACAGACAGATCGATCAAGGGGGGAAAACTACTTGCAACATGTCAAAAGTGATACAAAACGGGTTTGATCGAAAAGATTAAAAAAAGAAAAAAAAAACTGCGAGGAGAGTTAAATATTAAAACAGTGGCAAGAAAAGAACAAAACCCTGGAGTAATGTCCAGGAGATCATCGTTTTATCCATCCACCACTGCACTGCAAAATGGAAATGCATTAAAAGCAGAATGGAGAGGGGAAAGTTGCGTGCCTTCTGTTGAGTGATTGGAAGCAAAAGTCTGACTTTGTTAGTTTGACAGGGGTGTAAAGACAGAAGGAGAAAAGAAAGGACAGATGAAGTGAATCCAAAGTCTGTAATAAATAGTTAAACGGGCGTCTGACACACTGACAAAGATTTTCATACAGTATTTAGTGAGAGATGAAGATGGAAAGTAAAGGGAGATGCAATAGGAGGACTGAGGAGGGCTAAATGTCGTTTTGGCTCGATGATGGGGGGTGAATGCCAATAAAAATGTTATGCAGCTGATGTGATTTCTGAGACGCCAACCTACAAAACAACACAGACTGTGGATGCATTCAGTATGAGCACTTTTTCATCAAAAATATGAGCAGTTATCAAAGACCTAAACCCAAAAACATCAAAAGTCAGGGACACAAACTACACAATTTGCTGGCAAAGTCCTGGATTTTGTATGTTGAAATACAAACAAACTACAACCCACTGCCCAATGAAGAAAGGCTAAAACACAGTGGATCCTTTTCAGTGATCACTGAAAGCACTGCATGCATCCATGGTTGTCAGGATCTTACAATAGCAAAGTTTTTTTGGCAGCAAACCTAAGTTTGTATCATTTATAGTTTAACAGTGGAAGGAGGAAGAATGACAACATCCTCAGGCAAGAGAGGAAAAAAGAAGAGAAAAAAAGACAGTGAAGTGACCGAGAAATGGATTAAAAAAGACTCATTGACACTAAGAATGAATGTGGTGATCTAGTAAAATACAAATACCAATGTAAAAGTTGAGAGAGGGCAAAATCGAAAGGGCAAGATAAGAAGAATACATGAGAAGAGTCAGGAGTAGGTAAGAAGGAAGGCAAACACTGTCAAAGTTACCCAAAAATAGGGAAGATTGATCGCAAGGCAGAGTGGATGGATACCAAGAAAGATCAAAAGGGCTAGAGGAGGGAAAAAAGGATTGATGAGGAGAGAACAGAGGAGCGAAAACAGACTAAAAGAGGCTTAACTGCCTATCAAAGAGAGGTAGGGAGCAAAATGAAGGGACGGGGATGGAGAGGAAGAGGGGTGAGGAGATGGAGAGGCAGCAAAATGGTGTGAAATTGACATGAAAATAAGGGGATGCTTGGGGAAAAGCCAGCGCACTGTGACACCTGAGGTTTGTGGGTTTAGGGTGGGTTGGCTCAGCACGATAAGATAACCGCCACCTTATCTGCGTCCGTCAGACTTCACACATGCACACGTATGCCTGAACCCACATCAAAACACATTCTGCTCACACGGAGTTTCCTTTGGCTGAGGCAAAGTGGACATGGACAGAACACTATTGGAAGATTGGCAGGCTGGAGTGTTGGCTGTGACTGGAATCCACTCGTGTTTGTGTCCTTCTGCGCTTTCACGTATGCTTGTGGTTCTGAGTCTGTTACATGCAAATGGTCACATATTCGCAACAGCTCCTGCTTTTGTTCTAAACTCCTAGATATAACATTGTGTTTGTTGGTAGTAGATTACTTATTTTTAGCGTGTCCATATCTACAGGGTTTCCCTTAGCCAGTAATGACCGTTTTATGCTACTGTAAAATTTATCAGTTGAAATACGAGCATTACTTCAAGCACTGGCCAATAAAACAACCTCATGTGGGTGGTACTTTCACTGGAGGAGAATTCAACTAATTAAATCAAAGGCCATATATGACTTGTGTTCAGTGCTCTAAAGTAACTATACTGATATCTGTAACCATTTCCATGCTGTAAGACATCAAAATATGGCACAATGGCAATTTTTAATCATTCAAAAATGTGTTACAAACTAAAAAAAATCCTAATTTCTCAAAACGGTGACACTTTGTAGACATTGTCCCAAGAAAGCTTGAAATGAATCCAAGCAGTAGTTTCAGAGAAGAAGATGTTTAAAGGAAATTGCTAATGAAGATGACAAAGCCGACGTCTTCACAGTGACAACAAATGACAAAAATATCCCTATCATTTTGCATGATAGGGATAGTGTAAATGTGGGAAGGCAACTGAATGCACTGGGAAGTAAATGTTTTCACCAAAGTAGTCATGCAGTAAAAAGAAAGTAAAAACTGAATTCTGACTTTGTTCTCATTTAGTGTGTGGGAGTTCAACACAGAAAGTAGGTGCATTTATGAGCCTCAGAAATTCCAAAACTGTCATCATTTTGTACTCCAAGATGGAACTGAAGAGTTAATGTCACCCTCCAGTTCAGACATCAGTGCTCAAATGGCCACAAACTCTGATAAAAATGGAAAAGTTTCCATCTGTAAATTTTTTTGTTTTCCTTTGTTTTATACTGAAGGAGCTGATATTGGATGGAATTTGAACACACCTTCCTTCTGCAGCTCTTTCATCTATCCAAATCTAAAAACTTAATATTAATATAGATGAGCTGACAGTTTTCTGAGACATGGATTACAGCAACAGAGTCATGTTTGACAGAATCTAACTCGTGATAAGTGTTTACAGATTTCAGTTACATATTTAACCCTCATCTATCTAAGAACATCAGTGATTAACTCAAATGGGCAGAATTGAACATTTCAGACCAGTTGTATGAGAATAAGCTGAAACTTGATAACTGAATTTCTACCCAGTGTCGCTGTAAAAAAAAAAAAAAAATCAGGTATTGCAGCTTTAAATAAATCGGTCTACATCTGTCATTACACTGACCATAGAAAAATATGGCCCATGTCAAGTTCAACAGATGGAACATCTTTTTCAGGGTTTAACCACTAGCGGCCATTACTCTTCTAACTGGCAGCATTATTAAATTATACTGTATATCATGATAAAAATAAATCTGGTCAGGAATATCGCATCTGGTTAGGATGCCTCCTGGATGCTGTAATGGGATGATTGGGGTGTGTACCACCAGGAGGAGACTTGGGATGATGGAGGGATTATGTCCTCAGATGGCCTGGGCTGGATTCCCCTAGGGGGACTGGACAAGGTCCATGATCCAGAACCAGATAATTAGAAGAAAAGGGGTGGATGGATGGATGGATGGATGGATGGATGGATGGATGGATGGATGGATGGATGGATGGAAGGATGGATGGATGGATGGATGGATGGATGGATGGATGGATGGATGGATGGATGGATGGAGAGAGGGATAGGTAGGTGGATGCTGACATTCATGAATATCAGAAAATACAATATTTTGTCTGACCTTTGGCTGTTATATAACCACAGAATCAACATATTCCATAGTTTTCCTCCTACTAACGTACACCTCTGACTAATATCAGGCATCTTCATCTTCAGAGGACTCAGTCATTCAACTGATGGAATTTTCTGTATTCTGATGTCCTTGGTTTACTGTTTGACAAACTGAGTCTGTTTACATGATCATAAAAATCTGAGCACTGGGAGAAATCAGGTCATTGTAGCAATCGGATTTGAAGTATTTACATGTAATTCAGAAATACAATCAATACACCCTGGTTTCAGCAATTTAGTCCATTGGATTTCTTTTGGAGAACATACATATATAGTGATGGTAGACTCAAACTTACTGTTATTGTCACGGTCTGTTCACTATGATTGCTTTGTTGTTTTGTTTTGTTTTTACACAGATGTAAAAGAACAAAACAAATCAGATTATCCTGTATACATGCATGAAGACATTGGAGTATTAGAAAGAAACCCAGGTGTTTTAATCCAATTTCTTAATCAGATAACTGCCATTATCTTATAAAGCGTATCAGATTATCCTGTTTACATGATCACTTGAACAATCTGATAACTCCATAAACTGGATAATGATCTGAGTATTATTGTGCATGCAAACAGGCTCCTTTTTCAGTATTTCATTAAATACTGGTATTGAAGAGGGTCAGACCTGATAGTTAACTCTCAAGCCTTACACTTCATTAAATAGTCAAAGCGATTTGAGGTCAAAAACATTGTTTCATTAACCTTGTGCACTTTATTTATAACAGTGTCATTAAAAACTTACTAATAACATTCTGAATTTGTCCAGTATAATCAATTCTTTCTAGACATAATACAAACCCTTCTAAATAGGTTTGCAAAATAACACAATGTCATGATGAGGTTAGTTTTATCTGTACTAACCATCTATCACAACATCTAAAAGGTCCAGGTTAAAGTGTTTAAACAGTGGAGGACTGTGCTTCAGGAGTGGGTAGAAATACAGACCTAAGGGATAATGAGAAACTGAAGTGAAAATCTGACAGGATGAAAAGACAAAAATAGCGCATTGTATTTTAAGGAATGGAAGATGAGAGGTGAAATGATGGAGCTGTATCATGATGGACAATGTGGATATAACACATAATGGCAGAATTCATCTAAATCACACAGGTTGTATGAATGTCTGACAGAGCAAAGTAAGACTTCAGTAGGAGAGAAAAATAGGTAATGTGTTTGATCTCAACTGGCCTCAGGATAATAATCAGCTGTTAGAAAAGGAATTACTTCAAACTACTGTACAAAGACCAAAGCAGCCACGAGAACAAATACCCCAATCCAAAGATCCATGCTGACATTATCCCATGAACCTAAATACTTGACATATCAACATTTCTTAATAGAGTGTTTCAACATCTCTGGGTGTGTTTTGGCTTATTCCAAAGGCCGAGTGGATGGAAAATAAACCAAATCCAGAACTTTGCCTCCAAAGAGCGGAGACCACATCTCAGCCCATCTAAAAATGTTAGGTTAAAATGATTTGGCAGTTTTTTCAGGGTTAGTAGAACATCATGGTTTTGGAGATATTTTAATCACATCTTCGCAGAGGGTTATGATTTGGATTCAGAATTGCTGACGTTACACACATCTATGGTTTGAACCACAGTTCAAGTCTGGCGAATGAACTGTAAAAGATGCCCGCAGATAATGATGAAGGGTTATTAAATTAAAATACCGTTGACAAGTTATTATTTAGGTGGTATATGTATAAACAAGAACTTTAACCCATAAAAACCCAAACAGCCACAGGCGACCAAAAACATCCACTGATCTAAACTGTTGAATAAGAGCTGATCCACTAATCCTACCAATCCATGTAAATAATTGGTGTAAAATCCAGTTTATCGTCTTTTCATGGACATCAGATATGACCCATTTAAACGTTCAGAGCCTCCATCGTGAACGTGGAAACACTGTCATCTTCTACAGCATCGATTCACCAGTAAAACCCATGGAGTTGGATCAATGACAGTGGAAGGACGCGCTTGGTTTATGTTGAGTTAATGATATCTTTACTGAATAAGTCACCTATTCTTCAATTTTCTCTGTTCCTGATATAATAAACCTCACCTTTAATCAGAGCTTTTATGAACATCAAGATGATCAGCACATGAAATAGTGGAAAATACATGATTTACACTGAAAAGACACAAAATAAGGAGGATAAAAGTAAAATCAATGGTCATAAATCACTTCAGAAAGGTTAAACAGATTTTTTATTTTTTATTTTTTTTAATCGTTTGGGAACTGACACCAAAGTAGCACTGGGTCTTTATGGGTTAAGTTCAATGTTATGTTTCTATTATACTTTTACAATCTGAAATCATGATTTATGACCAAAACTGTGTTTTTTGTGCAGGCACTGACTTTGTGCAGACTTTGATCTTTAATTTTTGACCACCAAATTGCTTACCATTCACTCTCGAGGCAGATTGAATATTTCTACCAATTTCTGATCCATTCTGTTGAGCCATCCCAGAGATTAGCATTATAAGTGTAATGGGGACAAATGAACAGACAAGCCTGTGTGTCCTCTGTGCTTCTATATATTATATAGATGATATTCTGATTGGCAGAGACAAGGAAAGTAATTGAAGGCACAAATATTACAGACCGGTGTGAAAACTACATCAGTATATGTCACATCAAACCACCAAACAGCTGTTTTACATCCCATTTAGACCCAGTGTCCAATGAGACAAACAGGTAGTGTACCCTGCGGGGGATCGCCGTCATTTAGAGTCATATTAAAAAACAAATCAACATCAGTATCCACCATCATTACTTTGGCAGAGTGTCAGGGGCAGAGATTGGATTTTTATACTCTGGTAGCTTTGACGTGAAGGCTGTGCAGAGCCAGTCTAACGATTCAACGGTCATCTACAGCCATAAATGTTAATTAACAGCCTTAGCTGCTGGACATTCATTTCCTGCTATAGCCAGAAGGGAGGGCTCATAAAAAATAAAGTGCACATGCATGTGTGTGCGTGCACGTGGATTCATCTGGACTGATGTGTGCGTCTGTTTGTGTACGTGCAGTGTCATGTGTGACAATGTGTGAACGTCTGCGTGTTCCAAGGGCACGCCGTGATGAAAATTGTCCCAAAGGCTCCTCTGTCCTTTTCTAATACCGCAATAAGCCGTCAGCACAAACCATAACTAGCTAGTCACTCCACGACAACACAATAAAGCTATACAGGGCCAAAGTCAGGTAAAAGTCACACCGCGGCCACATACTGGAGGTGTTGGCACACAATAGGTCAGAGAAAAACTCATACTGTAAAAGCATGAGATACACAGAGTATGCAGTAAAAAAACACACAACATTAAATCAGAGTTGTATTAGTCATGTGTTTATGTCTGACAAAACCTGAAATAAACCATGGCCTTATTTTTTAAATTCTTATTTATTTTAACACTTACATCTAACAGAAGAGGAAACTCTATTCTCTTTTTACTAAACTGTTTATTTTATATTTCTTTGTTTAAAAATATATTAAACACCTATCCAACCAAGTACATTTTAGCAGAAAAAAAAAATACTTAAATGTTTAGTTTTATTTTTTGTCTTCAGTTTCAAACAAAGGATATAAACCTATTTACCCAGGCTTTGTACAGGTTTCTACAAGTTAAATTTAAGGCGTTTTTCAGACTTTTTTAAGACTACTTAGAAGAGAATTTAATGCCCATTTCACAGCCTATTTCACGGCCATACTGGCAAAAATTTGTGACCCCTAGAATTCGTTCCGAGTCATTTCTCACCGGGGGCTGGAAAGTTAGCAGTAATTGGTTCCTAATTTCAATATAAATTGTCGGGTTGGAAGGGGTGGAACTGAGTAGACTAGCATTATTTTCATTGCAGCTTGGATGTTTCCCAGACACATTTAACACAATATAGCAAACAAGTTTATAGCAGCATAACTGAAGACCTACCATATCAAATTTAATACCTTGTCAAGACTTTAAAGTATTAAATGCAGATTTGTAAATTCAAGACTTTTAAGACAGATCCTGGGAACTATGATACTAACACTGTCAGTTTAAAAAAATTTTATACTTTCAGCACCCTGTTATTTGTCTGTTCAAAGCACTTCTCCAACAATGAAAACACTGTTTCCCACAACTGGAACCTGTCTGTTAACATATAACTGTGTGTAAGTGTGTATATGTGTGTGCATTCATTAACTGAATATCTGCATCTTCACCATCCAAATGTCTCTGCTCCACCAATATCCCCTTTAAATGTGCAGAGTACCAGTGTATAAATACAGTATTGTATGGCTGTTGCATCATGCGTAGTGTTTAGCATTGATGTTGCTAAGCTAGTGAGTGTATTTAAGTCCACCTATAGTTATTGACAGCAGTAAAGACATTTGCTTAGTTGACTTTGGCTTACAAGTTTATCGTGTTTTGCTGCTGCTGACGAAATAGATTCATGACAAAGCAAAGGCGTGGAGCAATCTTGCATTCACTAAGATGTTATGCTGAGGAAACAATTGCTTATTTTTTGCAGATTTTTCATGCTTTTTTTATGAGAACTATACAAATAATTCAGGAGGAACTCATTAGGCTGTGGCGTCTATGCAACTGACATTTTTATACGGCCATTAACCAAAAAAACAAAACAAAACAAAAAAACATCTCAGTAGAGCAGATGTACTTTTTCGTTACCAAAATTTGGTACGAGATGACAATATATTTGTTGATACTTGATAACGTCTTAGTCATTCACTTGTAAGTTAAACATTATAGTTTCAATATGGAAGATTTGTCTGTGCTTGTGTTTGTGTTGTGCTCGGGCTGTTATCTGACTCCATTTCTAAGTTAATGGTGGCTTTATTGCACACTGTTGCAGCCATAAATGAGCAGGAGAACTCAGCAGTGAGTGGAAGGGTTTATACAGGAAAAAACAACATGTTTTCTACACAAGGCGGAATCATTCTCCTCTCATTTCTTATAAAATATGGGCAACTTCCAACCAAGTTTTCCTCCATTTATTTGATTTTTTTTTCTAGTTTCCGGGGAACTGGGTGTTGTATGACAGCTTCTTGACAATGTTGATGTTATCGTCTAGATAGAAAACCCTACCCTGTCGCCTAATTTTGGACCCACATTATAATAATATATTGACAATATCCCCATGAACTAAACCAATTCATCCCTATTTCATACATACAGCTGCTGTGTCAAGATTGTGGCAAACTAATTCTCCCCATTCCAGTTTTTTCGATCACAATAACCGTGTAAGTTAATGCAGACTGAAACATTTGAGTGCAGATGGATGCTAGCACTAAACTAAAATAAAGTCACTAGCCTAGCGACCTGTGATAGCTGTGACCTCATAAGGGTTTTTGCCATGGGTTAGTGCAACGCTCTCACCGTTAAGTACTTTAATTTTACTGACAAATGGGCCGTTATAGCTAAGGAGGACAGTTCTGACAGCAAAATAATTTATTTTGTCACTCACCATCCCTCTGATAAGTAGATCATATGACAAATTATGATCGATCATGACCTAACATTATGAGCCCAAGCCTAAATCTACCTCCGTTAGCTTCGTAATGGAGTAGCTAATGTCGGCTCCAAGGTCAAAAATTCATATAAGTACATGACCAGTGTGCAAATCTTCCACAATGAACCTATAAGTAAAAAACACAATGGATCTGATTTAATTTCCTTAGAGTGTGTTTGCCAATATGCTTCTTTGTGCTGTTTCTTTTTAATATTAGTAGAGTGACTTGTGCTGCTACTGATGCCAGGTCGTGTCATTTCTTATTCATCTGTTTTCTCATGGACCCTGTTATTTAAAAAAATAAAATAATAATAATAATAACAACAACAACAACCTTGTGCTGCTTTTGAAATCTCTCTAATTAATGATGATGAAAACTGAACAGCAGGGCCCACCAGTGTGTTAGCCCCGGCTGTGGAAAACAGAGCTAATGGAGAGAAGCCATAACTCTCGCTCTTTCCATCTCACTGTCGACGCTCCACATCATCCCCTTTTCTCCTCCATGCTCCATCTATCAATCCATTTATCCATTCTGCCTCATCCACTCACTCCTTCCTTCTCCTCTTATCTGTCTAAATGCACTGTAGGACAACATGAGGGTGGGGGGTGGGGGGGTGGGCTTAGTATTCTGACCATGAAGATGTAATACACCCCCGACCTCGCCACTACCACTCACCACCCCACCCGTTCCCTAAACAGATAGGAGAAAAGCCCCCGTGTACAAGTCATGGTTCACTGATTTCTAATTATATGTTCACTGCAGGGGCCCGGTCAGAATATTTCATATAAACCCATGAGAGGGAGATAAGAAAGACAGGAATGAATGAAGTATGGAAGGAGAGAGAACAGTGAGAGGGAACGCGAGATACAAACACAGAGATGCTGAGGAGGGATGAAGAGGTGCTGCACATACATTACAGTAAATGCACTCATTTTTAGTCTATAATCTCGGGGAACACCATATTAAACTGCTGACTCTGCAGCGATAGGGGCAGCAACATTAAATTTTAACATTAGGGTAAAGATTTGACTTGAGGAAACGACTGCCCTCGCAGTAGCTGCAGGGGATGTAGTAAGTTATCAAAAACACTACTTTTACTGGCATGCACTGAAAAATACAATATTTATTCCTTTTTCTTTTTTTGCTGCAGTTTTGAGTTTGGCTTCTCCACACATTTGACCATCCCTTTCTTTCTATCACGGCACAGAACAGTCTCAGCTTTTGTATTTCCTCTAACACAGTGATCCTCACTATTTGTTGTACAAGAGCCACATTAGCAGCGCAAAGTCAAGGAGGGAGCCACTTTTACGACAATACATCAAATCACCCCCAAAAATGCGCATTTATGCACGCAAAAAGGAGAAGCAACACAGCTAATATGTTTTCAATTAAGATCATATACTATTTACCATAATACTGGAATGAACGGAAGTTGGCGTGAATGTCCTTCATATTGTATTTGTAATTTGTTGTCCGTTCTTGATCAGAAATTGATCCATTTTGTGTCTTGTGTATGTCAGGCTAGCTATCATTAGATGCACGATTGGAGCGCTAACACAGGTGAGCCGCTATCATAAAAATAACTGAAGCACGTGTTGCCATGTTTGACAGTTACCCCCTTTTGAAAACATTAATTGAGATGAAAGGAGACATTTAATGTGGGTATTTGCATGTTATCGCGTAATGTTCACTGTATACGTATTTTTTTAAACATGTATTAGCTGTGTTATCATACTGTTCTAAGTTACCACTTGAGCCACCAATTAAAACTTGATGAGCTGCATGTGGCTTGCGAACCGCGCAATACGTATGACTGCTCTAATAGATTCCATCCACACAAGTATTATTTTCCCTCTTTTTATTGCGTTGTGATTTATTCATTTTATTACATGCATATTTTTTATGTGCCTAAGAAACTTGCACAAATTGGTGAGTTTTAGTGCTTTATATACATGTTATATCATTCCTTTCCTTTAACAAGCTGCATTTATTCTAAAGTTATTAAAGTGGATATGACACCAAATTAAATGAGATGTCAGAATTACAGATTTTTACAGGTTATCTGAACTTAAAAATTGTCGTACACCACACAAATACATGGCAACAAATTCTACTAACTAGGGCTGCATGATATTGGGGGGGTGAAAAGACATTGAGATTTTTTTTTAACTCTGCGATATATATTGCGATATGAAAAATTACTCAGGAGGATGTAAGAGCTGTGTGGTGCCGAAGTAAGTGGTCAAAGAAGTCAGTTGTGTTACTTTGTTGTGGCAACAATTGCAAGGCACTGTCAACACGACATGTTTCAAAATCATCCTTCTTATAGCCAAAATAATTCCAACTCACTGATGTTGCTTTTCTTCTTGGCACAAAGTCTTTGTTTACGGTGATTTTCTCTTGTTTCTTGCTCATTTTTCAATGTTGTTACCAGCGACTCACTCCAAACTGATTAAGATTTTTTTTTTTTTATTCTTATTACCTTTGTTGTATTGACTGAATGACTTGTGGACAGCATGGCTAAAAATAAGAATCTGACTAACCCAGTGGCCTTATTTTTTGCCTATTTCAACAGCCCTGCTCTGCTCACACTGTGCCCGACCCAGGGCTTTTTTCCTTCTCATACAATAGAAGGTTGAATGTCACTTCTTTTCCTTCAGGTTATTACAGTATAATTAGGAGTGCTTCTTGACCTTGTGAGTACAGTTAACTATGCTCTTAGAGATACACACACACACACACAGAGGCTTTTAAATGACTGGTGTCATTAATGTCGGTGTGCGGCTGCCAGCTGTAATATTTCCTGTGGTCATTAGACCATCTGGTGGCCTGACTCCTCTCATATCTTTATCTGCCTCTCTCGTGTCTCTGCCTGTCTGCTTCCTTGCATCCTTCAGTCCGTTCCGTGCCTGCATTGTCTATATTATTTCTCTTTCACTTCTCTTGAGCTTTGTTTCTTTCTTAAACTTTACAGAAACACTGCAGTGCAGTACTTTTTTCTTCTTTTTTTCTTAATTGTTTTCATTCACTTTCATCTTGTAGCCCCCCACATCATCATTTACCTCTGGACCCTTCATCTATGGAAAGTCACTGATGTATGAGGCCGCTTTGCCACTTCACTATGCTAATTGGAAAGATTTAGTCCTTGTTTACGAAAGGGTCAAAATTTTAATAAATTACAGCCTTATCACTGCTGTAATTGCAGGATTATTGGGGAATATAAGCAAACACCAAGCGCTCGATCCAAAAATAGGCTGATATTCTTGTTTATAACTATTTGTCTCAGGTTAAATAAACTGCAGCTGCTGCTATATAAGCTGTAACATACTATTACTGCTTTCTCTTGGCGGTTTCCTGATTGATCACGTCAGAAGACTCTTCAAGGACAATCACATAAGGAATGAATATGCATGCAAGAAAAGTCGGCTGGCATGTAGATATATATATACTGCAGGATCAACAGAAAAAAATTTGTGTAGAACTGGCACTTTTTGCACGTCCCTACTGACTACAAGGCCTTTTAAAAATAGATATGTGAAGTGACTTCTGCTGCAAAGTCGTTGCTCAGTATTGTTCAAGCGAAGGCAACCAATCATGGTAACGGGGCACGTAATGACACCATCAATTTAATCATCCCTGATAGATGCTGTAATGGAAGCCGTCCTGATTTACTGTGCGCTTCCATGATTACCTAAGATCCAAATCCACTCGTGCACAAACAGTTGCATCTCGTGTCGCAAGTGGGCGGGCACTTGTGGGAGTATCTGACCGTAGAAATATGCATTCAGATTCGTGCGAGTCGAATAAAAATACGCATCCTGCAGGGTTCCTGTGGGGTCTTAAAGTCTTAAAAGTCTTGAATTTATAGTTCTGCATATAATACCTTTAAAAAGTCTTTCAAAGGTATTAAATTTGATATAATTGGTCTTAACTCTTTAAAACCTGACGTGTCATCTCTGACACACCCTCCGCATACGGAGTTTGGATGACTGTAACACTTTCACTGGTTTTGCAATTGGAAAAATGCCAATGGTTTCTGAAACGTGGGACATTGTGCTTTATAGGCTTTATTGGGTGATTACAGTAATTTCACTCATGCATGTACTAGAAGCTGGAGAAGAAATCGTTTTAACAGAATAATAACAAGCAGTAAATTGTACATAATTGCTAGATTTTGAAAGATCTGGAAGAAAAAAAGTGCTCTGTAAAAATGGGCAAACAGACTCACTCACAGCATATTTTCTAACCTTTCAGTTTGTCAAAATGAGACAAAAAGTCCAGGTGGACCATTTTAGGCTGAGGTTTTAAAGGTTAAGTTATGCTGCCTTAAAGCTGTTCGCTGTATTGTTTTTAACTGTGTCTGGGAAATGTCCAAACTCGAAAGAAAGTAACAATAGTCTACTTGGTTCCACTTGTTCCAACACAGCAGATTATATTGAAATTAGGACCTAATTATAGCTAACTTTGCAGCCCCAAAGCGAGAAATGATCACAGAATATCCAGTTCTGTGTACAGTATGTATGTCATATTCAACCTCTCCTGATGATACATTTTCCTGAATTCTAGGAGTCACAAATTTTTTTACCACCATGACTGTGAAATAAGCTGTGAAAAGGGAATTCAAGTCCATTCTTTAAAAGGAGTCTTAAAAAATACTAAATTGAACTTGTAGAAACCCGTAGGAACCCTGATCCTGGCTTCGGCTCGGGCCTTGAATGTCACCAGGCGGTTATTCATAAATCAAACTAATCGCCTCTCGATAGACCCTGTCAGTCAGACTGCATCATGTTTTGCGTTATCATATCCATTTTCTCACCATTCTCTGTGTGTGTCCTTTACTCACAGTATGTCGCCTATTAATCTAAAATCTGTTTGACTCAGCCTCCACTGTTTCACTGAAGTCTATAAAACAAGTCGTCATGTATCCCATAATGCAACTGCAACTTTTATAATTAACTCATACATGGGTGTAAGCGTTCTTCGTGCTTCATTTTTTTTCTTGCTTTGATTTATCAGCTAGATGTTACAACCCCTACCACTGACAAAGGTCCAGTAATATCATGTTCCTCATTCTCATTTTCTATATCTCAGTCTTTCTCAAAAGGGGGTACGCGTCCCCCAGGGGTACTTGGAAGACCAGGGGGTACTTGAAATTTTTTGGGAAAAATATATTAAATAAGTCATGTACTGAATATAAAATAAATAATGAGAATTAAAGCTGAAATATAAAACACAATAAAGACATTCATATAATAAATTTGGCACTCCTGACCTTATTTAATTTCAATATTTTT
>JAQQZY010000005.1:48436006-48448952 GCA_030068375.1 Ostorhinchus rueppellii
CACACACACACATACACACACACACTCACACACACACACACACACACACACATACACACACACACAAGCTTTGGTAAAAAAAAAAAAAAAAAAAAAAAAAATTAATAATATTTCTATTTCATATTATTCAAGATGAGTGTATTTGATTTTTTTTTTTTTTTTTGCCGATGAAAGGTTAATTTATTCATAAATGACCAATTCATTATTTTTCTAATCAATGAAAAAAGACACTTTTCAGTTAATATTTAGCACACAAAATTTACTTAAAAAGATCTGTTATTTTTAATATATTACAGTTAAATATTTTTTGTTTGTTTACAAAAATTTGAAAATAAAAACAGACACCTTTGGCACTGGAACAAATTTTGCCTATTTTTTTCTGTCAAATATGCTAAAGTGAGAGTTGGAGGTACAAAAAAACAAAATAATATATTTCAGGGAATACTCCACTGTAACGAACCACCACTATATCTGATTAGATCTTAACAATTCAAGGTTATCATCAACCAGCTCAACAACCCTTTTTATAACCACGGACGCGCACACATTTTGAAGAGTAAAGATTTAAGAAAAGATGTGAAAAGAAAAATAAATAAAAAAGAAAAACATAGATTGGATCATTACCATTCAAAGGCCTGATGGGTACAGGGTAAATTGTTCTGCAGCCAGGAAAATTGTTGTTCTCCTTTGCGTTTATCGCCAAAATCTATAGCAGACAGAAGATGGTGCCTCTATCTATGGTCTCTTCATCTAAAAGACAGCTCGAAGAATCATCTGTTCGCTCCAGTCTGGCCAGAGTATAAAAGAGGAACTTTTTTCCAACAATATGTTCAGACCTGATGGAAAGTGCATAATGTTTTATAAAACTGCAACAGGCATTATCTCCACATTATTACTGTCATAAATGGAGAATGATAGTTTCAGTTGCATTGGGTTTCTTTGTGCATATTATTTTGAGTTAAAGTCCTGTCAAAAGTGAGCGAGTAAGCCATTTCTGCACAAAAACAGGGATTTTTTTTGTCATGAAACACTCATATGTCCTTGCTTATCTTGAACAGGGCAAGTCTGTTCTTTGAATCAGAATCCTCCTTAATGCACTGAGTGCCCTTGAAAAATCCATTTAAAACCAACTCGCAGCGTCTTACCCTTCAAAACAGCACCGAGCTAAACGTATTTCACTTTGAGTAGTTTCATTTAATATGAGACCGAGCTGTTTGCTTAGTCACAGAAATGACCACAATTGGTGTTTTCTACCTTTGGAAGCCATGATGCAAAATCCATTTAGGAAGGTTACACGACTACACAGCTGCGAGTCAGAGGTACTCAACTTGGTGTGGCACAAAGTAAGCACATTTTTTTGTCTGTGCAGGGACTGTGTCGTTGTGTTTTTTATTTATTTATTTTCCCTGTTTGTGTTGTATTGTGGAAGTTGTCTAGTCTAATGGGAGTGTCAGAGCCTCATGAGATTCTCTTTTGGCTGTGTTTTGAACATAAAGTCTTGCAAAGCCTCATGCACATGAAAAACAATTGGAAGAGCACAGCCCTGTGCACAAAGTGAGGATTTTTGTAAGGGAACTCTTATTGTTTCTATAATAATAATAAAAAGAACAATAATAATCCTCCGTGGCTGGGGTTACCTGTAGTGTACACGTGGGAGTGTCTACATATAGAATATCTGAACAGCGCTTCAAGGAAACAGCTGATACATTAGATGCATTGCAGCCTGTAATGAAAAATGTGAACCACCTAGGGGGCAAAATGTGCTCGACATTTCATATTATGTTGTTTCACGATTGATTAGGAAGGTCTTTACAGCAATTTCAACCCATTTCCTCTGGTGCAGCATATTCTATCATTTTCTGTCATATTTATTTAAGTTACCCTTTATCTAAATGAGCTATATGTAGTATCTCCACTTTTTAAAATATTATAAATGACAAACAGTGTCAGAGTTTTCAGAATAAAGAGCTCTGAAGTTATGCCAAACATGCCAATATACTGGACTGAAAAGGTATGAACTGAATCTATTCATACCAAAGAGGATTTATGTGGCCACTAGAGGGAGTAGTGAGTCACTCTGTCGGTTGCTGAGGAAAGTAATAAAAGCTAGAAAAACTGTTGTTGTTTTCTCCACTGGACACAGCTCTAGATAAAAATAAAACAAACAACCTGAGTTTGATGGTAAAATGGTACCATTTCTTTTACATGGGTGAGCTGGATTATGAGGTTTATGAAGGTATAAAGTTATGATGATTTATGATGTTATTATCTTTGCTAAATTGTTATTTGTTGATCCACAGTTCAGACTAAACTGTGACAGTTCTGACCTTGTTTATTCATTTCTAAACACATCTTAACTTCAGCTACTGACAACACAAACCGTACAGAAAACAGAGGTGATTTGTGATTTTACTGTGGCTGTTTTCTGACTAAAAAAGGGCTAAGCTAACAGAGCTATAATGTAAACTATCAGCTGACGCAGCATATGACAGTTATAAGGCACAATGTTACCAAATGTCAAACTAAGCAACTGAGTTTTTTATTCAACTGAGAAAACTTGATAATAAAATAGTTCAGATGTGTGTAGTGTTCCACAGTGAGCTTCATACTTTATTCAGTGAGTGATACAGTCTGTGGATACATAGCCTTAATTCCTTCTGTGTGTACTGGTACGCATCTTCCCTTTGCTGATAGTTTGGAATGTCAATACTACATTGAATTATTTTCACCAGGAAGTCACTAGAGAATAAAATCACTTTTTTGCGGGAGACCGAACGTGAATAAGGACGAAAATAAGAAAAAAAAACAAAAAAAAAAACAGGCATGACGAACCTGTACCGAATATAGGAATAGGAAAAGGTATAACCATTTTTTTTTTTGTTTTGATCCAGTTTAGGAATACGAAATACACTCTTCAGTTACACAGTGTTTTAAATTCACTCAAGAAGAGAAAATTATTTAGTTGTAGTATACTGTGAACTTTAATCAAAGACCAGGAAATGAAAGTGTGAGGAGATTGTTTTACCTAATTCTGCATATATTCTAGGAACATAGAAGCCATCTAGAGCAGCAGAAGCTCTAACAGTTATTCATAGTTGATAGAAAATTAGACAAATAGGCTGGGAATTTACAGAGTAGTGTTTTCTGTCGATGATGTTGCCTCCTCAATCTTAATGAAGACCAGGAAGTGCATCACAGACTACACAGAGGCAGGTACTGAATGATGCATTGGAACATTACACAAACTATCCAAAAATAGTTGTATTGAACCCAAACTGTCGTGACGCATAATGGAGATAATCGAGGCAAGGGACAATGAATCACCTAATACAACTGTATTAAGCTCATGATACATTTGACACCATGTGGATGGACATTATCAGCACAGTAGGGATGATGTGGTGATCGCAACTCATGCAAAGACTCCGAATTCATTCTGATTCAGTTTAAGTTCCCCTATAAGTGTTCCTCATAGTCATTTATCAGGGAAAATTAAATGAAAGCTAAAACCCATTCATGAACTCTGACTCAGCAGCAGTCCTGTCTCGCTGCTTAATACTTTGATATTAAGACTACCACGATGAAGATTTGGGATTATTTCACAGACATTATGCCCCTCCAGCCACTCAAGATGGAGTGCACGCAGAGGCCACAGTGCTACTTCGGAGTCGCCCTGGAGAGGATGTTCACGGCTGCAGTATTAAGCTGCAAGGCAAGGTCAATTTGCATCATCAAAGAAAACATAATCAGAGATACCCACCCCTGTGTATCAGAACGGGTGTTTTCTAGGAAGATATTACCCCACTAACAAGCTTCTGAACTGTTTACTTTCAGTTAAGTGAATCATGGAACGTGGAAAGGTCACAGAGCTCGACCACAGACCTGAGTTTCTTTCCTTTAAGTCTTTCAGGGTGTCTTCATATTGTCATTGCAATAAAAGTGTTAGAAAATGTCTTTTTTTTTTTTTTTTGCTAATTCTTTTGCACCTTTGTTTTCAACATCTGGCCATTAATAATTCATTCATACATTCATTCATTCATCTTCTGAACCTGTTTTATCCTCACTAGGGTCACTTGGAGCCTATCCCAGCTACTTAAGGGCAAAGGCAGGGTACACCCTGGACAAGTCACCAGTTCATCGCAGCGCTGACATATAGAGACAAACAATCCCTCTAATATTCACACCTATGGGTAATTTAGATTAACCAGTTAACCTGTCAGTGCATGTCTTTGGATAGTGGGAGGAAGCCGGAGTAACTGGAGAGAACCCACACAGACACGAGGAGAACATGCAAACTCCACACACAGAAAGGTCCCACCTCCATTGACTGGTGTTGGAATCGAACTCAAGACCTTCTTGCTTTGAGTCACCACCAGGTCGCCCGCAATTAATTATCATTATTATAAATAATAAATGCTTAAAACTGTGTTTTATTTAAAAAGAAAAAAACAAACAAACTTGGAGTTAGAGTTAAATAACCTGTTCCAGCTGAAACATCCTTAACCACTGCAGTATTTACCCATGGAAGGATCGGAACTATTTGCTGAGTTAAACCCACTGAATGTCGCCTGGAATCAAAACCAAAGGTGATGCAGTGAAATATTGCATATGCGACTTTTTTTGGCCGGGCAATGTATTTTACATCTGCTCAAACATGGTTTTTGGTTTCCATATCCATATTATGGCTTCACATTATTTGTTATTTCCAGGCATTTTTTTGCCTGAGTAGAAGTCTCTCAAACAGTTCTTTTCTACTTGTAATACAGTCCCACATTATTGCTGTAAAGTGTTATATAGTGTCAGAAAGCTCAGGATCTCACCTTTCCAAAGTCATTTGAATTTTGTAGATAGTGGAAACGGTTCCGGACTTACAGTAATTTGAATGCAGGAAAGTGCAAAATGCATCGTCAGAGAGACTTGTTTAAGGGTTAAGACTTCACTTTAATTCCATGTTGTCAGATTAAAACAAGTATTTAGCTCCAAAAATCCAAAGTAAATGTAGCAATATAATTGTTAGACCCTAATTTTGTGCTAATTCAGAGTCTCTGCACTGAGCATATGATATATAACTGCCATCTTACAGAAGCTTTTGATTCTTGACAAGTCAATTTTCTGATTATTTTAACATAATTGTGTCTGTTAATAGACATTCTATTTCATTTATGCAAAAAGAGGAAGTTTGAGATGTATTACATCTAAGTGGGCAATTAAAAGAAAACAGCTTCAAGTAATGGAGAAATATGGCCAGTACAGATAAGTTCCATATGGACTTACATTTCGGTCCTTTTGAGCTACCAGTCGAGGGATTTAAGCAATAATGGAGTGTCTTGAATCATATGACAGACACACATTTCAGTGGAAATACCAGTGGAATACACATACCAGTTCATATATTCTGTAGCGGAGTCACACACCCTCATAGTCCTGCTCAAAAAAAAAAAAAAAAGAGAACAGCCAAATGCGAAAACACACATTCTCACGGACACACACGAGTCGTCGAGTCAACCATAACCGAAGGGCTTCAATATGGATTTCACACTTGAGCACAACCTCCTTAACTTTCCTCAACAATATGGACGCCCTAAGCCATGTCAGTTTCCTCCCTGCCACTACAAACATTCACTTATTCTTCACAGACGACATTAGCCCTCCGGTTTAAAACCTCATTTTGGCACATTGTTTACGGAGGAAGGTCTGAGGAACATTTTAATGTCATTACGCGGGATGGTGCGTCTGCTTAAATAGAATAAGACAGGATATGACATAACATAATTTTGTGAGCTGCGTTCAGACTCGGTGTCACAATGTGTAGCCCAGCTGTGTCAACTAATGCTCCGTTTGTAGGAAATGTACCCTTATGTTAACAGTACAGCAAAGCTGACTAAACCAGCGTGCAATGTGGATCCTATTTGTACTTCATGTCTGAAAACAAGTCGCTTCTATCTTGAAATCAAAACAACAAAAAAGCCATGACGTTCGGATTGGGGCATATCGAAATTCTTAATGCTCAAAAACACATCTTTAACTGAAAACCACCTTCTGTAAAATAGAGGATGAAACGTTGTTGGCTTGTATGTTCCTCTTCCAGCCTCCTTCTCTGTTCTCTGCTTCAACGTACAAGCAATTCAATACTTTCCAGACTCTGACAGGCAGATTATGTGGAACCATATAATGTCCATGGCCAATAATGCATCAGGAATGTGTTGTGAGGAAATCGAAGAATTTGTCATGGGGAGGAGGAACTCAACGTGCAGCAGGAAATTGACCGACTGTTCAACATGCCTTCACACTGAAAACTAATCCACAGCTCCCACACACACACACATACACACACACAAGACAATGCTCATACTTTGATTCACAAGAACATGTGCATGTATTCTGAAAACCAACCATCTGGCCTCCCGCACATGTAACAACATGCATACGAAACATGCTTTTTCCACAACACTTATTGCAGTAATGATGGAGTTCCCATGAATTTCAGTTATCCTGCACAGCTGTAGATCAGTAGATTGTCCCACCGCCAGACCATAAGATCATAACAGGGAGAAGAAGTGTTGTCAAAGCTGAGAAAATCCAGTCTCACATATGCATTCGCAGACAATAGCATCAACAAACAAACAGTGCCTGTAAAATTGGTGCTGTTAGAGACCAGTTCAGCTCGTGCCTACCAGCGATGACACCACCGCATGTGGCTTCTGAAAGTGATTTTAGAGCCGCAGATGGAGCATGTAAAGGTTGCATCTGGAGAGAGAGGGATGGCAGAAGGCGAGCGTGACTGTCGCCTCTGGGCTCTCGGCTGATGGGTCCATTGGTTTTCAGATTTGGCTTTTGGAGAACAAACATAATGAACACAGCAGTAGGAGAAATTACCTGGAGGAGTCCAATATTACGTTCAGACAGCAGGTCTTAATGCACAATTTGGATTTTTTTGTGGAATCCAATTTTTTTGTGTGCTCATTCATATTACACATTAAACGTGACTTCTATCAGTTTTGAATATGCACCAAATGTGACCATTCAGACACGCACTGTGTTTACGGAAGTAAATGAATTTTTCCTGCCGCTTCTCCTCCTGGGATGCAGAATTGTAATGTTTGTCACATTTCAATGATGTGAAGGTAAAGTGGGAAGGTATAATTGTGACCTGGCTGTTCAGACTGAAGGGTTTTTTTTTGCAAAATATCAGATGTGTATCGCATTTAGGACGACATATGAAAGTGGCCTTGGACAAATTGGATTTGTGCCATTCAAACTGTCTTTAAAGATCAGATTCAGGTCACATATGGGCAAAAAAAATCTGATGTTGGCCACATTTGTCTGCAGGCTGAACACAGCCTAGGTTACATTCAGTGTGTTTAGAGGTAAATGTAAATCATAGGATGAAGCTGGTTAGGGGTTAGGGGCTATAAAGTATGCAGGTGTTTTGTGTTAATTTTCTTTAATCTTTTCTTCCTTAAGGTACGACTGACAATTGTAATGATGCATTTCTGTATGTTTATATGTAGATACATGTGGTTATATGCATATCCATTACTATTTATTTTTGTGAGTTTTATCTTGATTAATGACTTGGCGCATGTATGTGTGTATGTTTAATTGCTGGAATAAAGAAAAAAAGATACATGTAAATTTGCCTTGAGTATGTGTTATTTATAGATCAAATAATCCTGAATAATCTTTTACAAAGAACTAACATTACAAGTCAGTAACAGAAAGCCCTGGATGGTCAAATGAAACAGAATAATAACAAGCAGAATAAAAATAAAATAAACACATATCCCTAATGAGCAGGGTTCCAAAGAAACAGATGGTTTGTTCAGCTGGTGTTTGGACCAGATATTTTTTTTTTTTTTTTTTTTATCTACCAGGCATCAATTTGTTGGCTGGAGAACTGTGGCTCCTCAGGCAGCCGGTTTACATGCTCTGTCCAGTTTTGTTTTTGCCAAGGTTTCGTTGGTAATGTTAAGTTGTTGGTGGGAACTGAAGCGAGAGCCCTGCCCACAGCTCAGAATCGAACGTTTAACTCAAATGTTAGATTCTGCCGCTGTGAAAAAACTTACGCCGGATTTTATTAATGTTATTCGTGAGGGACCGAGTACCGTATTAACCGTAAACGGTACCATTTGATGCATTTTACCAGTTAGCCTAAGGGTACGAGCATTTGATGGGGTTCAGGATCAGTATTTGATTAAATCACTGAAACTGTCAAAGGTGTCCTTTTTTTTTCCACATATGCACACACACTCCACGCACATTAATTAAGAAGGCACAAACACCGCTTTGCATGTGCAATGTGGAACATATAGTAATAATGGAATCATGGTAAAATACATGACATGGACATCAACTGATGCTATTTATGGTCAGTGTGTTTATATAATGTACTTTTTTAATCCTCCTTGATAAGGGACCATTTTCTATTCTGCCTCCAAGTCAAGACAGGTAACTATAGAAATACACATATATCCCCATAAACCCACACACACACATCTGAAATACAGTCCATGACACTTATATAGGATTCATATGTCACGATAACATGTTTTCCCTTCATCTCCATTAAGGGAAACTATTTCTGCATCCACAGACGATGTGCTGAGATGAGCTGTCGCCATTTCACTAATGATGATATTCTCTAATTGGCTTGCTTTAACACTGAACAGGATGTGACTGAAAATGGACTTATAACGTAGAAATGTTAAACCAAGTTACCAACTTTTCTTAGCCACAACCAAAAGCGAGTAATTATGAGATTGGATGTGAAGCTCAGATTTTGTGTGTCCGCCACAACCACCTACTGTACATGAATAAATGGTCAAAATCTGGTCATATATGCCTCAACCACATTAATGCAGATAGTTTCTTCCACCATTTCTAGAACATAATCAATCCACACAATTTTTTTTTTCTTTTTACAAAATATCTCAAAAATGACTATTAACCAGTTAAAATTCAGACAAACCATAGTTAGTGTGGTCCAACCTGTGGAACCTGTGGATAATACTGAACGTAGCCGATGCAGAGGCTTTAATCTGTCATGAAAATGAAGAAATAACACTAAGTTGTATTGTAAACGTGTGTTACCTTAAGTGTTGGATGTGGATATGGAAATGTATTCTTTACGTTGTGTGTATTTCTTCATAACCCCATTCAGGTCTGTCTCCCAAAGGTATGGGTGCTAACTGCATTCTACTACACTCACTTATAGAGCTGGATTTTATATTTTAGGTGCAGCTTCATTACACTAAACTATAACACACATGAGCAAAATGAGGTGTGATGCAATTATTTTCCAAAATGTTCATTTTCCCTGAACACAAAGATACACACGAACATAAGTTAAAAAAAAAAAAAATAGAAATTGTTTTTTTAAAATATTATTTGTGTAGAAGTGAGGCCAAAATGTAAAGAAATGTGTGAACAGGGGATGAGCATGAGGTGTTCTTCAATCAGAAACATGATGATTATTTGTATCCGTTGTTTAGAGAACGTATATGTATAAGGCATTTTTATTTTATCTTCTATGGACTGGGTTGTGCCCTCCATGGACATTATTAAATAACCAATGGTGGAAGAAACAAGTACAAATATACAAACACACACACACACACACAGACAGACAGACAGACAGATAGATAGAGTGTATGATGCAGTTGGACAAAACAAGAATGATGGCATATGCTACTTAGGGCATGTGAGGGTTTCCTTTGTCATTTTAATCTGTTCTGTTAAGGGACTATTTTCCACTGTGCCTCCAGGTCTGAAGATAGGCGACTAGTATCTTCCTTTCCCACACAAACAAACATACACACATGCATATCCATGCCAAATTTGAGCAGTAAGTTGATATCTTCACTCCAACAGGTGTGATTAGGTGACAGTGTGTACCTGCGTGTCTGTCCTTCAACCGCGTACGTATTTGTTATTTATAAAACCCTGCCTGTGCAATTAGCTCATGTCCAGGGATGTATTTGGTGTGTATATGTTGTGTATGCATGTCTGTGAAGGCAGGACTGTCGGCTGTGTGTGTGTGCGTGTGTGTGTGATACATCTCTTTAGCCACAGGTGCAGAGAGATGCTGACACTGCTTGCAGAGCGATACAGTGAAAAGAATCAGTTTATTTATCTCTCTCTGTCTAGCTCTCGCAAACACACAGACACACACACACACAGGAAGCACAAATAGACAAACAAAAATGTCACATAGCTTCACTGTGAGACGCACTCAAAACCTAACACGGCTGCAAACAGACAAATAAACACACACATGCACAGTTGTACACACAAACACGCACACATCTGGGAGGAGTGTGGGGTGGGCTCCTCGCCAAGGTAAATACAGAAAATTGCCAGGCTTGACATTTTTTGGTGTTGAGCAAGGCTTCTCAAGGTGACAGCTTTCACTGGGTGTTAGTGGGAGATGAGGATTGTTGCTGCTTAACAATCAACGCACTGTCATTGTGTGTGTGTTTGTGCATATGGCGGTGTGTGATTATCCCAGTGTGACAGTTCTGTATGCGTTTGTGTGAGTGTTAGTAGATGTGCCAGGCAGGGTAGAACATTGTCTTTTGATTGTGTCTGATAACACACACTGTTTCATGCATGGTTTTCCACAAATCAGGCTAAAACTATGTTGCTAACACTTATATTTCATCTTAAAAATGACAGCTGGGTGCCAGTACAAAGTAAATTCACTTACACTACGACAAGTGCGTGTACTTTTGACTCCACACGTGGCTTTATAATTGTTTTTTTACAGGTTACGCTTTATCCAATAAAGACCCAGTGCTATTTTTGTGCCAGTTCCCAATTAATTTTCCTCTATATTTAACCTTTCTTAAGTGATTTATCACCGTTGATTATCCTTATATTGCATTTTTTCAGTGTAAATCATGTATATTCCTATATTTAATTTATTGATCATGTTGACATTCACAAAAGCTCTGATTAAAGTTGAGGTTTATTATATCAGACACAGAGAAAACTGAAGAAAAGTGACTTTTTCAGTAAAGATATCATTAACTGGACATAAAAGCAAGTGGCTCCATACACTGTCCATGTATCAAATTCCATGGCTTTTACTTGTGAATTAATGTTGTAGAAGATGACAGTGTTTCCACATATATAATGGAGCCTCTGAACGTCCAAATGGGTCATATCTGATGATCATGAAAAGATGACAAACTGTATTTTACACCAATTATTTACATGTATTGATAAAATGGATCAACAGGTATTAAACAGTTTATCTCAGTGGATGTTTTTTTGTTGCCAGGGGTTCTTTGGGTCTTTAGGGGCGATAAGGTTCACATGGAAAAAGTCAGGTGGTTCAAAAAGAAATTGCCAATAATTATCTGAATGTAGATTTAAATGTGTGTGGAGGCAGGATGAGTTTAAGGGTCGAACACAGTAGTTATTTGTCTGAATTTCACATAGTTAAAAAGGGCAAGACTATAAAATAAATAAACTAACGTGAGCTTAGATGATATAACGGAGCAATACTCACATAAAATCTGTGTATGTTGGAGCTGAACATTATCAGGATCCCTTAAGGTCCCTACAAAGACTACTTAGAACAGAAGTTCATGCTCATTTCACAGCCATACTGGCAAAAATTTGTGACTCCTAGATTTAGGAAAATATGTTAATTTACTTTAATGCCTTCCCACTGTTCCAAGTCATTTCTCTACAAAGTTAGTGACAATTTCAATTTAAACTGTCGGGTTGGAATGGGTGGACCTGAGACTGATGTAGCTTTCTTTGTAGCTTGGACATTTAACAGACACATTTAAATACATTTATGGCAGTTTATGGCAATTTAACTGACAATAAGACCCACAATATCAATTTGTCTACCTTTTAAAGACTTTTTGAAGGTATTCTAGACTTTTAAGACTTTTTAAGACCTCACAAGACCCTGATTGTTTTATGAATAGAACATGTTTTTCCAGCTCATGAGACAATAAAAATGATTACAATGACAACAGGCGGCAAATGACAGCTGTGGTTAAACACTAGTAATCTAATGTAATGTTAACTTACATTAAAGGATAAATGAAGGACTGAAGAAATGTATGTGGACCAAAAACTCCTACCCGTGCAGAAATGCTGTTGATGCTTCTTATATATGAATATTTCCATGAGATGAAAAATCCGAAGAGTGAGGAGAGGGTTACTGTCTCCAATGTTTTTTTGTTTTTTTTATTGATATAAACATTGTACTATTGCCCTGTGTGCCTTCACCTTATAATTATTACTGTATTTCACTACTGCTGCTACTGTAAATAGACTGACATGTACACTTTGTACACTACTGCTATAGTTTATTATAGCAGTAGTGTACTTATCTGAAAAAGCAAAAGGGCTTGAATATCTGCTACTACCACCAAGAGCTGCACCTGATGCAGCTCCGCCCTGGCCCACGCCCTACCTCGGCTTCTGTGCTCACTGTGGAGGCCCTCCTGTGTAACTGTGAGTCTGCTACACTGGACAAATGTGCGTCATAAATGAGATTCCATTAGGAGATATTCTGAATTTGTTATTATGTTACAGGATTCTTCCCAGACGGTGGAACAACAGTGCTGCGCCAGTATACTGCTAGCTCAGCAAGGCTATACTCATTTTCAAATTTAGTTTTTTTTTCTATTTTCCCACGATAATTTTGCTAAAATCTACCGAAATCCATTGGGTTTGCAGGCACGTGCTCTATTTTCCAGCGCCGTGATGTTTTTCCTTTGAAATCTCATGGAGTTGAGTCCATCATGAGGTTCTAGCGCAAGACTTTCTTCCCATTGGTTGGATATAATGTAATGCATTAAATCAAGCACTCTTATTGGTCGGTATCTGACTGCACGTAAACTCTAGGGGTGTAAATGGCAGCCTTCATGGCGATTCGATTCGATTTAGATTTCTTAAGCCTCCGATTCGATTATTTTCGATA
>JAQQZY010000005.1:48449052-48460026 GCA_030068375.1 Ostorhinchus rueppellii
CTCCGTTTCTGCTGCCTGATGCATCTTGCTAGCTCTCGAAAGACGCTACTCCAATGTTTGAAGTAACGCCGGGATTATACCGGATGCGTATCCGGTCCGTCTCCACTCCGCTCCGTCATCCGACGTGCGTCAACTCTCACTGGATCCGTCTGTGGTACGAAGCATTGCGGCTCCGCCTTGCAGCGGAACAACAAGCTCTCGCGGTTTAATATATAATCGTGTGATATGCAGACGGGGAAGTTTACTATTTACAGATGACTCCATCCATTCGGAGGATCAGTAGTAGCAAACAAAGACCTGGGATGAAGACTGAACTTTTGACTTCAGGTCTGGCTCCACCCTTTACGTTTTCTAGGTAGTACTTTTCCATTGTTGACAGTTTATTTTATTTTGAAAAATCTACGGAAGTTTTATTTTGCGTTTGTGCTGAACTTCCTGTCTCGCACAATCTGCTGTGTGTGGAATTGCTGCGCCGTGGTTGGTCTGGTCTGGTCTGCCGGAGGCCGGCGGACCAGATCCACAGCCGTCCCGCAGCCGGTGGAAGCACAAGCATAATTTTTACACCTCTAGTAAACTCACTTCCTGTTTACATCCAGACGACATGACCCACGACAAAATGCAAGCGTTATACGAAGCCTGATGATCAGAGAACAAACTCTGCATTTTTTGTTGCATTCTGACCACGGCCCGTGTTGCCGAGGAGCAGCCAAAAAATGACCTTGTGTCACACATGTGCCGCCCCCCTGAAGTGATCAATGCACTGAAATATCTCTAAAAGCCATGACTACCCCAGTTCAAAGTAAATGATGCTTATTATCACTGGTGAAATTGAGCATCAGACTTATAGACAAGTGATCGATTTAATATCTCAGTTATAATAATCATCTGTTGATAGTGATACGTTTGAAGACATTAAGCCATAAAGACCTAGTACTACTTTTGTGGCAGTTCCCAGATGAATTATTATTATAATTAAAATTCACCTTTCTTAAGTGATTTATTGCCATTTATTTTAACATTACCCTTTGTATTTTGCATTTGTCCCTGTAAATCATGTATTTTCCTGTATTAAATTTCCTAGATGTGATTTAGATATTCATGAAAAGCCAGAGTTAATTCAAAGCTTATATCAAAACAGAAAAAAAACTGAAGAAAAAGTGAGTTCTGCCGTAAAGATATCATTCACTGAACATAAACCAAGTGTCTCCATCCACTGTCATTTATCAAACTCCATGAGTTTTACTGGTGGGTAGATTTGTTTTGCAGAAAAAGTTATTGCATTTGGCATTCCATTAGAAAACACACATTGAACCTGACAGGTGGGTACTTGATCAAGTGTCAAGACAAAAAAGTGCTCAGTGTTCTGCCATCCATCAATATAGCAGCAAGGATAAGTAAAAAGATAAGATAAATAAATAAGATTAAGATAAATAAAAACTAACCACAATAAAACACAATAAAAAAAAAAAACCTTAGGGAAATAAAAAACAGTCTCTGGGATAAAAACCAGGACAGGAACATAAAATTTTAAAATGTAAAAGTCACAGTAATAAATAGAGCTAAGAAAAACAGATAAATAAAAAAAGAATAAAATAAAGCGCAATGTCACTACTTCTTATTGAGCTCAGTGACAGCGACAGGAACAAACTTGTTTTTGTAACGCTTTGTCCTGCACCATGGGACAAAAGACCTCCGTCCAGGGGAAAGAAGAGGATGGGAGTCATTATTAAGAATTGATGAAGCCATCCTCTGTACCGGTTTAGTGTACAGGGAGGCTGGACAAGACTGGGACTCACCAATCAGGCAACTATTTGGTTCAGTGACTTTTTCAATCCAGTCCAGTCCACTTTATTTATAAAGCACATTTAAACAAGAACGTTTCCAAAGAGCTGTACATCATAAAAACAATAAAATAATTAAAAGAAAACTAAAAATGATAAATAAGTACATAGATCTACAACAATGCTCTAAGTAAAACAATAAAATCAAATAGTTAAAAGTACTAAAATCAATCAAAATAAATAAATAAAAGACACAAAGGAGCACACAACTCATGCAATGTTAAAAGCTAAAGAGTAAAAGTGGGTTTTAAGACGAGACTTAAAACACTCCACTGTGGATGCTGTTCGGATGTGGGGGGGCGGGGCCTTGCAGAGTCTGGGGCTGCCCACAGAGAGTGCCCTGTCCCCCCTGGTGTTAAGTCTGGTCTTAGGCACCATGTCAGACATCAATCCAGGGCATAAATTTGGATGAGGTCCGTGATACCTAAAAAAAAAGTTTCCAATATGTTTTTTTCAATATTTAATATCTTGCCTTTTCCCCCCTTATGAACAACAACTGATGTGACCTGATATAATCTCCCAGCTTTTTTTTTTTTTTAATGACTCCAACCAGAGTCATTATGAGAGAAAGGGGAAAATTACTCCCAGCCCTCAGCCTGCAGTTCATGCTGTGATGTTATATCACCTGCAAAAAACCTATTGTAGAAGGGAATTTCAATAGCGAACGCCGGGGCTTTGGTACCCCATGTTGAAAACAGGACAGTCTTGGTATACAGATATAAACCTCCTGCATCTTAATTCAAAGTGGGAGTGAGGATAGATAATTAGATTTCATCTATGAGCAAACAATTGTTCTGCAAGACTCAGACGTCTCTGCTATTGTCTTTGGTGGTGTGTTTAGAAGGCATTTTATCTGTTACCACCAAGAGTGTGAAAAAGATAGGAAAAGTGCCAAAACAATAGTTACCTTCTCCCTCTATTCTCTTACTTCTTTATTTACTGATGATGGCTTAAAAGTGTTTTGTACTCACTCCATAGTTTTCTTTTTATTACAATTACGCAGCAAATTTCCCAGTAGGACGTACTGACTCCTGTCAACGCTCAACCATTCAGTGCCAGTTTAGAAAGAATACCCTGTTGTCGCCTGTGTCTGGTGTTGTCTTTCAACAACACAAAGGGCCATAAACAGGTTTATGTAAAGAATCCTCCTCTATTCACTGCATGTCTCATGTAAAGCCCAGTGTGTGTGTGTGTGTGTGTGTGTGTGTGTGTGTGTGTGTGTGTTCAAGTACAGACCTCAGCCAATGCTAATTCAACTAAACCACATGCGATAAAAAGACAGAGAAAAAAAAAAGGTTCTATCCCTTTCTCTGGATCGACTCCCACATTTAATGGCTTTGTCCTCAGCCTGTGCCCTCACCCTTCATGGAAATCTGCGCAGTAGTTGGAAAAATAAACATTAACAAAAACATAACCTCCTTGGTTGCAGATGAAAAGTCTTTGTGACTCTCATGAACTTATGTGGCCTTCACTGAACTCAGTAATGTTTATTTTCTTGTTTTGTTCTTAATGCCTGTATTAATGTAGATAGTTGAGCCAGTCATAGATATATACATGATAATAGGAGAATATTTATGATGGGTCAGGGTGATATGATCACTAATTTATTCTATGTGCTATAGTGTTATATGCATTTTGTATATATTTTCCTGTATATGTATATATTTAGTGCTTGTTTGTATTTATTGCTGCTGCCCTATGAGCCAACTGAATCAAAACTTTATTTTTGATGTAAAATCTGGAATGACAAAAAAAGTCTAAGTCTAATGTATTGTTAATATTCAGCATCAATAACTACAATCATGAATGCCACATCATTAGTTTTGTGCAGTTTTAAGGCTTAGCTTGGGTCTTTCTTTTTACTTTGATTCTCATTTATGTTAAAAATGGCTGAGATTGAGAATGAAAAATAAGGTGCACAGTTCTGGGAAAATACACACAGAAAACAATAATAGAGCAAACACATAATAACTGACACAAGCAGACACTAAACTACGGCATGCTGCATGAGTGTAACATGAAAACACCAAGACTGAACCTCAACAATCACATATGTCCAAAGACGTACGATTCCCTGAAATTTTCACTTAATAGCTTTTATTACTAAAACTTTTTCCGACAGCAGGTAGAAAACGAAAATGTGTAACAGACGTGGTTACCAGTGGCAACATTCCATTTATCTGTGTTTGGGATTTCGTGCACATACTGGTCCTCTGTTCAAATGTTCCATGAAGCCATTCCAGAGCAGAGCCATTGTTAATGTTATCAGTAACACCGGTGCTTTTCCTGCTGTGACAAGTCTACATTTCTGCTGTGACAAAGTCCTCCAGGCTGTGATGGTACAGTGTCGCTGAGAGACAGAGGGTATTCTGGGTATTTTTAAAACATCATTTGCATGCATTGCTTTGACTCGGCACTTTTGTTGATCTCTCTTTGTAAAACTCTCACTTATAGCTCATTTATAATCCCTATTGCCTAAAACTTGACCCACATCAGCATCACAACAACAGTATTCCAGGTAGTATCTGTTTTTCCTTGCACAGCTGTAAGACACCAAGCCATTATTTACACACAGCTAATCCCCCCCAGTGGACCTCCGCGATGGAGCCGGACAGGGTTGCTAGGCAATTTGTGATACGGCTGCAAAGTTTCTATTAGTGGGGGCACTGAGGGGCTGACAGTTCTGTATAATATATTAAGACAGAGTGTGAATATCTGCAAAGGTTGCATTGGGTCAGGGTCGCTTGTGCAGAGATTATCCCACTCATAATTTCATTCAGTTTATTTTCTCCCATTCTCCGGGGTGCTGTCTATCGACCCCTTCCTCCTCTTTTGTCCAGGGTAAATCCCCCCCGACGAGGTACCCACGTCTCATATGCATAAAGTCGCTTTGATTCCTCCTTTCTTTTCTTTAACCCATAAAGATCCAAACAGCCTCTGACAACCGAAACCATCAACTGATCGAAACTGTTGATCCGCTAATCCTATCAATGCGTGTAAATAATTGGTGTAAAATGCACTTTGTCATCTTTTCAACCCATTTGGACATTTGGAAACGCTATCATCTTCTACAACATTGATTCACCAGTAAAACCTATAGAGTTGAATCAATGACAGTGGATGGAAACACTTGTTTGATATGTTTGCTGAAAAAGTCCCTTTTCTTCAGTTTTTACTGTTTCTGGTATAATAACCCTTAACTTTAATGAGAGCTTTTATGAACAGCTATATGATTGGTAAATTAAATGTAGGAAAATACATGATTTACACTGAAAAAATGCAAAATAAGGAGGATAATATTACAATCAGGGATAATTCATCACTTAAGAAAGGTTAAAAAGAAAAAAACTGAATTTGCAGACAACCACAAAAATAGCACTGGGTCTCTACGGGTTAAACCTTCCTTCCCTGAACCCTTCTATCCCCCCTCCCTCGCTCTTTTTTTTTTTTTACTCTTCTCCCTCCCCCTCCCAGCAGTAGCTACCCAATAAAGGATGTTGTTAATATCATTAGGCAGACTTCCTCTCCGGCCCAGCGCCCAGCCCACTCCCTTTCAGCCATAATCAAGCGTGCACACTAACTATCAAAGGAGACATTGCTAATAAACTACCACAGTGAAGCGGAAAAACACACACATACACTCCTGTGGAGAAAATACTGTTGGCTGCGTTGGGTGACATAAATGTTTTGCGTGCGTTGAGGAGACGGGTGGGGTTTGGATTGGGGTCGCTGGTGTGATTTAGCCAGACAACGCTAATAAAGTATCCTCCAAAGGCAAGCACAGTCTAATGCAAATCTGCCACTTAAGTATGCTAAATTAATTGGGGTTGAGGGACATGTACACAGGCAGACATCGGTAATAAAGTACGCTCTGAAAGGAAGCAAATACTGTCAGTTTAGAGAGTTTAAACAGGAGGAGGGGGTGGCAGGGGGCACGACTGTGGCTTCTTCGCAATGCAGTCATTTGTCGTAAATCATCTCCAAAAACGGAGGCACGTATTGTCAGCTGCAAAGTCTGAACGTGTTTTTTTCCACCTCCCTGACAGCTGAGCGCTACAGTGCATATATCACCAGTTTAACACAGTCTAAAGGGAATTCATGATGCAATGCTGTGAACAAGAGAGGTATGTTTAAAGAAAGAGAGAGAAGGGGTGGGAGGCCAATGACATGCGACGTCTAGTTGTACAGGCTGCATACGACATAACAGATTCTCCCACAAGCTCAGGCAATTATCAGTCTAAATAAAAGGAGGACATGTCAAGTGCATATGTTCGTCATCCTTTTAATTGTGAAAACATAAATCGTTGCTTGTAGGAGTCAGGCGCAATTTATGCTCGAGTAGTTCACTGGCAGGACTTTTAACACCATGTCAATGTTCATCATCTGCTTCAAAAGCTGGAAACCAGAATGAGAATTAATCTGTAATTCTGGTTTATACTAACCCATAAAGACCCAGCATTGGTTTTGTGCCATTCCCCAAATATTTTTTTTCTCTTTATTGAACCTTTATTAACCCAAACGACCAAAACCATCTACTGAAATAAAATATTTAATACCTGTTGATCCACTAATCCTATCAATTCATGTAAATAATTTCTGTAAAATTCAGTTGTTCACCTTTTCATGGTCATTACATATAAGCCATTTGGACATTCAGAGGCTCTGTAGTTACCATGGAAACACTGTCATCTTTTACAACATTGATTCACCAATAAAACCCACAGAACTGGATCAATGACAGTGGATGGAGACACTTGGTTTATGTTCAGTTAATGATTGATTTGACTGAAAAAGTCACTTTTTTTCTTCAGTATTCAGTGTTTTGATATAAAAAGTGAGTGTTTATGAACATCTAGATGATCAGTGAATTAAGTATAGGAAAATACTTTATTGTAACTGAAAACACACACACACACACACACACACACACACAGAGGATGATATAATAAATGGAGATAAATCACTTAATAAAGGTTAAACTAGAAAGTTCATTTGGAATCTGCACCAAAAGTAGGACTGGATCTTTATGGGTTACGTGATTTGCCACCATTTATTATGATAATATTATCTTCTTTATTTTGCTTTTTCTCAGTAAAATTCATCATCATATTTAATTCACTGATCATGTAGATGTTCATAAAAGCTCACATTAAATTTGAGGGTTATGTCAAAAACAGAAAACTAAAGAAAAAGTGACTTATCAGGAAATGATATTATTAACTGAACATAAACCAATCGTCTATAACCACTGTCATTTATCAAACTAAACTGGTTTAACTGGTGACTCAATGTCCATGTTCACTACATGGCCTCTGAAAGTCCAAATGGGTCATATCTGATCGCCATGAAAAGATAAACTGCATTTTTCACTAATTATTTCCATGTATTATTAAGATTCATGGATCAACAGGTATTAAGGTTATATGGGTTCATTTTATCTAAGTGGGGCTGCCCATGGTTCACTGTAAAAAGTAAAACAATTTATCAACTTCAACATTTTTCTTCAATAGGTCACACACAAAAAATTAGTTGAGTGAACCAAATTAAATTACATGAAATATAATTCGATATAGTTCACTCAACTCATTTTTTTTATGTGTGACCTATTGAAGAAAAAATTTTAAGCTGATTCATTGTTTTACTTTTTACAGTGTTGCTCACTTATGGAAGAATGGCCGACATTTGTAAAAACTGAAAAATGAAGACAGCGATGAGGAAAATATAAAAAGTCATCCAATTCATGGGACTTCACCAGTGCAAATACATGTATGTGACTGTGATGAAAACACCAACTTGCTAACTGATGTGGATTTCAAATATTGAACTTCAAACTGCAACATGATTTTCAGTTCCCGACCTTTCTATTTGTCTTTGAGCAAATGCTGAGGGTTTTCAGGGTGGTGTGGCCACTGAGCTCTACTGTCATGCTTTATTTATCCCTTTTCCTCTCCACTGTAATGGAAATATAAAAGGGTGCATTGATTAGTGTTTAAGGATCAGGCTTTAATAGATTAAAAGCCCCCAGCTCTGAGAGAGGCACTCACTCACTCACTCACTCAAATACACACTTGTGCATAAAGGCAAGCTTGTATACACACACACTGACAACTCCAAATGCATGGACAAATATGGAAAGAGACGGACATAAGAGGTAACACACAAGTCCTGATAGCTTCATGCACTTGATCTAAAAGGCGTTTATTGGGAATGCAATGCGACCAGCTGCGCCGTCCTATAAATATTTCACAGCTGAAAAGTTTCAAATATCACCCAAAAAGGATTAAGACATCCGTTGTCATTTTCAGAAAGTGAGAACCCTGGAGTTTATTCTCAAATTGATAGAAATTTCATGAATTTTTAAAGCTGTGCATTATTAATAAGGTGGCTCAGCCCCAGAGTTGTAAACATTTTCTACACACAAGGGTGGTAATGTCAGGTCTCAACTCAAGTAAAAGAAAAAGAATAAAAAAGAAGGAAGCATGAAAATAAATGAGGATGGTAGTGTTTTTGGCATCCCACTGCTGATCTACTGAGTGAGCAGGCTGAATATAATATGCACCTTGACCCAAAAAGACCCAGAGTTACTTTAGTGACAGTTCCAAAATAGTTTTTCTCTATATTCAACCCTTCTTAAGTGATTTATCACCATTTATTGAAAAGTTATCCTCTCCATTTTTGTGTTCTTTCAGTACAATCATGTATTTTCCCATATTTAATTTACTAAAAATGGAGATGTTCATTAAAGTTTGGATGAAAGTTGAGTGATATTATATCAGAAACAGATAAAACTGAAGGAAAAGTGACTTTTTCAGTAAAATATATCAATAACTAAACATAAAGCAAGTGTGTCCATCCACTGTTATTGATCCAACTCCAGGGATTTTACTGGAGAATCAATGCTGTAGAAGATGAGGGTGTTTCCACATTCACTAAGGAGCCTGTGAACATCCAATTGGGTCATATGTGATGACAATAAAAAGATGATGAACTACATTTTACACTGCTTATTCACATGTATTGCCAGTATTAATGGATCAACAGGTATTAAACAGTTTAGATCAGTAGATGGTTTCGTCTTTTTGGGTCTTAATGGGTTAAGAAACAGAAGAAAAACTCTGACAGCAATAATCTTAATAATTGAAAATGAATTAATAACTATATCTCACATATTTTTATCTAGATATGTAAATTGTTATAGTTGGCAAATGTGTAATATTGCATTATTTGTGGATGTATATATGACAGATCACCAACTAAAGAAGTTTCACGTGTAATTTTTCTTTGATACAAATCACAAGTCTAGGTGTCTAAAACGTACCCGGACAAAGCAAAAGGAAACTCAGTCTGATGGTTGGATTAGTCTGGATTTAATTATAGGAATCTATGCATCAGTCATTACATGAAAGAGTAAAAACAACAGGAAGAAGGAAAACTGAGCTGAAGTAGCACATTACATAAGATGTGAGGGAGAGAAAAGAAGAGGACGCTGGTGTGTAATACCATAATAATAACAGTAGAGTGGCAGTGAAATTAATCTGCTCATTCATTTCTCTCCATTCCAACGGAAAAGCTTATTGGCGGAATTAACAACTTGCTGAAATCAGATGCACGTCCGTCTACAAAACAATCAATGTCAAGTATAAAACGATGCTAGCCCCGAGTAGCCGCAGTGTGCTAGGTCCGTGCCAACACTGAAAAGAAATCTGGTTCAGTGCATGATCACTCAGGAATACAACGGGAAAAAAAATTAAAGATTTGTGGCTTATTTGTATTTCTTTCACCCAAACAGACCCAGCGCTACTTTTATGTCAGTTCCCAAATGAAATTTTCTCTATATCTAACCTTTCTTAAGTGATTTATCACTATTTATTTACAATATTAGCCTCTGAATTTTGTCTTGTTTTAATTGTCTAAATCAGGTATTTTCCTCTATTTCATTTGCTGATCATGAAGATGTTCATAAAAGTCCAGAATAAAGTTGAAGGTTATTATAGAGCAGAGAAAACTGAAGAAAAACTGACTTTTTCAGTCAACTCTATCATTAACTGCACATAAACCAAGTGTGTCCATCCACTGTCATTAATCCAACTCCATGGATTTTACTGGTGAATCAATGCTGTAGAAGATGACAGTGTTTCCACGGTAACTACAGAGCCTCTGAATGTCCAAATGGGTCAGATCTGATGATCATGAAAACTGCACTTTACACCAATTATTTACATGTATTGAAAGGATAAGAGGATTAACAGGTATATAACAGTTTAGATCAGCAGATGCTTTTGGTCAGTGTTGGATGTTTGGGTCTTTATGGGTTAAATAAATCACACTCATCTAGGGGCAGAGTGTGTCTTTGCAAAAAATAGTTTTTTGAGGGGAGGAGGTGTTTTGGTGTGAGGTTTACACATGGGAAAGTGAGTCAAAATGTGTCAAAATGACTAAATAGCTGCATATGAAAATGGCTCAGATTTAGTGGAAACTTGCCGTTTTCAGCTTGTTCTTCTGTATTTAAGTTAGAGTTGAACCAAACATGAGTTTAAGACCACACTAACGACAACGGCAGGTTTGCAACTGTTTTGTTGTCTGTATTAATTAGAGTAAAGTGTCAGATCCTGCCCGTCCTCATAGGTAAGTACCTAACTGGGGGCTGTGTAGCACCTTTGCAAAAATATATCCCAGCTGCAATGTTTCAAGCAACAAGATTTCTATATTGTATAGTATGACCAAAACAATGTCAACTCATCACATTTCATTAATTTGCACACACAGAGCATCCCCGTTACCATGGTAATTAAATCTCAATTCTGCGAGCACACACACTATGTTGTGTTAATGTTGTCTTTTTGCTCCATGAAGTTTTTAGGCCATTTTTCATCCTGTGAGAAAAATTATGTTTGGTGTTTGATTTAGCTGCTCTGGTTTTAATTGTTACAGCGAGAAACTGACTTGCATCCAAGTAAGAACAGGCAGGCTTTTGTCAATGGAATGAAAATGAGTATCAGTGTTATAACTTCAACAGGAAGCATCAAATTTGTATAAAACTTTGTTGAATGTATATGAATTAGGGATGTCCCGATCCAGGTTTTTACACCTCCGATCCGATACCGATATTGTTTTGCACTTCCGATCCGATACC
>JAQQZY010000005.1:48465316-48478896 GCA_030068375.1 Ostorhinchus rueppellii
AAATAGCAGGCATCCAGTGCCCCAAGAAAATGAGTTAACATTTTCTAAACTTCCACCATGTTTTCCCATATTGAATATACTGTGCATTCCGTCAGTCCATACTCTACTATATCCTTGCCTGGAGTCACAATTACTCTACCTCCCTTCTCTTCAAGATACTCTGTGTGCAGCTGCACATATTGGGTTTTTTTTCTCTCCCTTCTTCTTTCTATGGTAAATACAAGAACTTTAGGTGCTAGAATTTAAAATAAGTCTGCTATACATCCAGCAGAGTTGCAGCTGCTGTCACAGAGTCTGTATACAGTATGCACCTGTATGCAAACAGGCATTAGCTATGGGTGGGAAACTTGACTAAAGATGGTCTGCCCCCTACTGGTGGAGGTAGGTTTTGTATGTGTATGTGCTCTGCATGTGTATGAGAGTGACCGGGTGGGGTGGGGATACATATTCATAAAAGATTTTCTTCATTTCCCTCTTTTCATGCCTCGTTTGCTTTGATCAGAAAGTTGCAAGTCAAAGTCTTTGAGAGGCTGTGCTGCCAGAATGCTACAGGGGCTAAACGGAGAGCTGTCTGAGGGTACAAAAATGCAGCAGAGGCAACTTGGCAAACACTGACCCACTAACACACAGACGGACAAAAAAGGCAGACTGACAGACAAAAACTCCCCAACAGAGGAACAGAAGGGGGAGCAAGAATACACACATTTTTAGAAATATCTACTCACACATGAATAGACTGCCTTGATTTCTTTTTTTTTTTTTTTTGTGACATCATTAAACATCCTGAGCCACAGTTTAAGGGCACGTAACAAACTGAAACCATTAGTGACTCCTTTAAAACCTGCGTGTTAAAAATGCACAAAGACAGCACAAGAGTTCTTTTGGATTACTGAAATAATTACACACCGAGCGCCCCCACCCCCACCCCCCTTTTGAGACAGATCTTCCTGCTCAGGGTGCAGCGAGGAAATGGTCGCAAAAATGCACATCTCGGAAATGCACGTGAGGCGGTTTAATTGGGACCAAATCTTAACAAAATCTTGTCATGTTTTCACACCCTTAGGTGCATTTAGATAAAAGCACACAGCAAGTGGCATATCTAACTAAAGAGAGAAGCAGAGAGAGAGAGAGAGAGAGAGAGAGAGAGAAGCAGTGCAGACGGAGAAAGCGTGGGAGCCAAGCATCGCCAGCGAGGAGCACCGGCTTTCACACGTTTTCGCTGCTTGTTGCTTACAAAGCTCTTCCATGCATTTGTTTCACCGAGGCACATAATACGCCTCTGGTCATGCAAGTGCACAAACACAAACCTTATCACATATCGTACCAGAGTCGACTTTTTTTATGCATCTTCCTATTTTTTGCAGCTCAGCCTCTGCAGTTTTTCCTCCCGCCTTCACCTCATCATCCTCTACAAGTGTCGGGTTTGATGACTTTTTACAGAACCCTCAGTCAATTCTGTGTCTTTTGAATTTTTTATCAGGATCGATTAGGATCAACTTCTGACAGCAATCTCAAAGACTAATTCTGTACTTTTTTTTTAAGTGATAGCATAATTAATAATTTTCTCCAACAACCTGAAAAATGAGGGGAGCAGAAGAATATATGAAGCACTGATTAAACATTAAATATCTGCCAGAGACCATCCATGAAACTTCTGAACACCTTCATTTCCGTCCAAATCCAGATGCAGTTAAGATGTGATAAATTTTAGATGTTCGTAATTGTAAGTAATGGCAACAGCGTTAGTTCATGGTGTTTTACTCAAGTTTAAGACTAAATACTGCATTCTTTGACACCAACAAATAATGAAAACCTACTCTGTCTTTGACTCCTTCTACATAACGTACCTTCCTACCTCTTTACTCCCCCCTGACTCACACACCAGCTTCCAATTTGTAGCCTTTATGTACCTTGAGCAGCGAGATTCACGGCCCCCCTACCCTGCTCTGATCACACCCGCACTCGGACATCTGTCGGAGGATGTTTACCCAGGCAGTAAGTATGTTAGGGGAAATATTATCCTAGTTTTACCTTACCTTTCTTCTGACTGAAGCATAAACACTAGCATTTTAAGGTGGGGAAGGGAGGGGGAGAAAACGAGGGAGTAAGGGGTGAAGTAGGAAGATGAATAAAGCAAGAAAGGGAATCGTGAAGAAAAACTTCAAGAGGGTCAAGAGTGAGAAATAGAGTAGAAGAAGAGGTTGGAGGAGAAAAAGTTTTAAAGAAGTCCAAAAAAAACTCCTTCAAGTAGCTGTTAATTAACCTCAATCATCTTTCACATCTTTGTTCCCTGAGTGCAGTCCCTTTAAAACGTCACGACTGTCCTTTTCTCAGCGTTTGCTTTAACCCATAAAGACCCAAACATCCACCGGTGACCGAAGTCATTCCTGGATATAAAATGTTTAATAACTCTTGATCCATTAATCCTATCAATACATGAAGATAATTTGTGTAAAAAACAGTTTGTCGTCTTTTCACGGTCATCAGATATGACCCATTTGGACGTTCAGAGGTTCTGTAGTGAACGTGGCAACACTGTCATCTTCTACAACATTGATACACCAGTAAAACATTTAATAAATGGCAGTTAACAGAGAAACTTATTTTATGTTTAGGTAATGACATATTTGGCGGGAAAAAACAATATTTTTCTTCACTTTTCTCGGTTTGGGATATATTAACCCTTACTTTAACCTGAGCTTTAATGAACATCTATATAATAAGTGCATTAGTTGTAGGAAAACAGCTGATTGTCACGTAAAAATGTAAAATACAGAGGATAAAATTAGAGTAAAGGGTGATAAGGGCACTGCCACAAAAGCAGCACTGGGTCTTTATGGGATAATGAGATCCAACCACAAAACTCCACTTTAAAAAAAAAAAAACACAAAACTTCCAATTTCAGGCTCGTTACTCGGGTCGGCCTTTTATAGCCTGTTCAATACATCAACATGCAAGTTTACATCTACGTCCATCTGTTGCCTGACAGAAGGGACACACAGTTCACTTTTTTCTTGTTATCTCTCTCTCTCCTTTTTTCTCTCTCACACACACACATACACACATTCACGGGCCTCTTCCCGTCTGGTGTTGCTTCCAGCCTAAAACCAAACCATGTGTGGAAGCTATCCCCGTGCAAGGCTAAACTGTATGCCCTGCTGAAGCTATGTCCCTCCACCAGGATACGACTGGAAAGACGTTTCTCTTCCAGTCTCTCTACCCCGTCTCCTCCTGTTTTTCAGCATCTCTGTTACTGTTCGCCTGTCTTTCTACTTTAGTTCTTGGCTATTGCCTGTTTTGCTTTAATAATCATTACTTTCACCCTCCCACAGCCTGTCAGTCCTCATCTGCTTGGTCTTATTTGTAGGCAGCCCCCTTTCTCTGTCTGCCTGTCTAGCTGCCTCTCCCTCCCTTGAACTCTTTCTGTCAGTCTTTCTGTTTGCGACCCCCCTTCTTCTTCTGCCCCGCACCTCCCATCTCTCCCTCCTGCTCCACCACCAACTAAGCATGAAAACGGTGCTCCATTAGGAGTGCCGGGGCTAAGCCCAGTCTGACACACACCGCTTTGATCAGCCGTGAGCTGGGCTAAACACCCCGCTAAACTCCCAGTCTGAGGAATGGCTGGGGGTGTGGGGGGATGCAAAAGTAGTGAGAGTTAGTCTGAGATGGGACCGCACAGATCAAAACAGAGAAATGCGATGGAGACACAATAAAATGGGAATACACCGACTGAAGAGAAGGGCTCAATTTCCCAATCTGTCCTACAATATGCTCCCTTAAAACTAGGGTCTTTTATTACATTTTCCCTCATATCTCTACTTTTCTCTCTCACGTGTTTTATCTCCACTTCTTTCTTTGACTTTTTGCATGTAAATAAGCATCATTAACAGCAGCCGCAGGTGCAACAGTAATAGAGGCTTGAAGACCAGAAAAAAATGAAAAACTAATGCAAAAACACAACCACACCTGATGGCACAGTCCAATATTTAGTCTGACTGTCCTGTTAAACAAATACATCCGCTCAAACACATGCACAAAGTGAGAGAAGGGGGAAAACAAGCCTGGAGAGAAGATATATAGGGACCAGACCTCCAGAACTGACAACAGTAAAAAAAAAAAAAGGAAAAAAAAAGAGCTAGAGCTTTCCACATTCATGCAAGCAGATACTAAACCAGCAGCAGCAAAAGGACAAAAAGCTCCCGTCTTTTTCTCCCAAGGAGTGAAGAGAAAAGGGATTTCCGCTCAGTGCTAATCAATCAGGCCGTGATAATGGCTCCCATGCCTGGCTGTCGACTAGAGAGGTCAAGGCATCCCGTGACCCAGCGCCCAGGGCCCAGGGGCCAAAGCCCCTCTCAGAATAGCACCCCAGGACGGACTCCCTGGGCTAATTGTCCAAGCCAGTGTCAGCCTTTTCAATGCCCCCCCCCCCTCCTCCTCCTTCTCCTCCTCCTCCTTCAACTTTCTCCTTCATTCCTCTCTCTTTCTTGTCCCTTTCCCTCCCTTCCTGCCCTCCTTTGCAAACTGTGCGATTCTCTCTCCTTCTACGCAACCGAGGAATCCACTACCGGCGTGTACCGGGGAAGGGGGAGAAGAGGAGATATGCAGCGAGGAGTTGGATAAAAGAGAAGACGGAGACGTGAGAAGTGGGACAGTATGTCAGCGAAAAGCATCAGTGGCAGCAGCGGGAAAAAAAAGAGCAGAGAGGGATGGATGAGGAGTCAGAGACAGTGAGTCAGGAGGACAGAATGGGACAGACAAGATACTGAGACAATCAGGCAGAAGAGATAAGGAGGAAGAGAAGCAGCAAACTCTCCTCTTTCCCCCCAGCACATCACTCATAGAACTGAAGTGCTGTCACAGGTCTATCCCTGCCATCTGCATATCAATGGGTTTCTATTAATCACAGCCTGAGCGCCGGCAGTGTCTGAGAACAATCTGCTCAACATCAGTGCAATCGATTACCACGAAAATCAGAGGAGTCATGCACTGCCACCCGGGAAGCACAGGAGTCCAAGGCAAACCCCACTCCAGCTCTGAGCAATGGCATTCCTCTCATTCCAACCACACGCTGCTAATTAACAGCATTAGATCCCAGACTGATGGAGAGCTATCCCGATGTGTCGCTCACATCTCCATTTCTGTCCTGTCACTTCTCTTCTTTTGGCTATCCTTCCCCCACGGTCCCTTCCATCCAACTCTCTTTCCCTGTCAACTCCCGGTCAAACAGAGCTAGACCAGACCACAGTGAAAGAGCCAAAAAAAAAAAAAAATTCTAATTTAAAAATTAAAAATAAAAAAAATATATAAAAATCAATTGATTACTCACTGGGAACCTCGTCTTTTCTGATTTTTTTTTCTCCTGATCTGTCACTCCTTATCCTCTTCTCCACTGTAGCAAGGAGAGTGTGTCTTATCCTGGCGTGTGTGTTGTGTCAGTCCGACAGAGGAAAGTTGCCGCCTGCGTGCATGAGCATGTGTGTGTGTTTGCGTGGAAGAAAGACAGGCAGAGTAGGAGAGAGAGAATGTGTGCGTCTGTCTCTGTGTCTCGCACTGCTCGGAGTGAGCGAGCTGAGGCTGTTTTAAACAGGCTGCTCTCCCCCATGTGACCAGCCCAGCCACAGGCAGGAATACATTACCAACACACACAGACACACGCACACACGCACACACACACAAACACACTCACAGCCTCTCTCTCTCTCCCCCACTATCTCTTGCCCATACACACATCGTGTCCACAGTGCACCCCCTAGCCACCACTCAGGGTAGTGGAGGGAACAGCCCACACACAAATACTAATCACACACATGCATTTTCACAAACACAATGATATTAGGAGGAAATACAGCAGTAAAGTTTACAATATGTATTTTGTGCAAGGGTTGTGTCTTAGATGTACAAACTAAATAATGCATGTGGTGGAGATTATCAAGTACATTTGTCTATGGACCAGAATTTAAGAAAAAGTTTTTTTTGTTTTTTTTCATCCAATGAGTCTATTATTGTCTAGTATTTTCCTTTTCCCTTCTTATTTCTTATTAGTATAGTATTATTATGTCAGTTGGACTGGGCTCCTGTAAAACATCAGATATCCATAACATACCGAGATAATGAGGGGGAAAAGCCCATTTACCTCATACCTGGTTTTAAAGGTCCATGCTCTTATATTGGACTTTATTTAACTGTATTGGACTATATTTTACTCTTAAGTATGCAGACAATGGAGATAATCAACTACATTTGTGTATGGACCAGAATTTAAGAAAAGTAAAAAGTTTAGATTTTAAAATTACCCTTTTTTCATCCAATGAGCCCATTATTGTTTAGTTTTTTTCCTTTTCCCTTCTTATTTCTTATTAGTATAGTATTATTATATTAGTTGGACTAGGCTCCTATAAAATATGAGATATCCATAACATAATTAGATAATGAAAAAAGAGATACACTAAGAAAAAATGGTCCATGCTCTAATGCTGGACTGCATTTAGCTCTGTTTATAGTAATCATTTGTCATGGGCTTATGCAATGCCACATTTATGTCCATCCATAGTTAAATACATTTTTGGCCAAGATCTTGTATTGATGATGGAATGCCAGACCACTGTGCAAAGTCTTCTCCATCTTATCCCAAAGATTCTCAATGCAGTTCAGGTCTGGACTCTGAGGTGTCCAATCCATGTGTGAAAATGATGTCTCATGCTCCTGATCCACTCTTTAACAATCTGATCCTGATGAATCCTGGTGGTCCAGAAAAAGTATCCACTGATGCCCAAACCTGGTCCTTCAGTATATTCACGTTCAGCTAACCTAATTTTATCAACACATAATGTTGCTGAACCTAGACCTGAACCAGCTGAACCAGTCCCAAATCATAACATTGCCCCCACAGGTTTGTACTGTAGGCCCTCGACATGATGGGTAATCACTTCATCTGCTTATTCTCACCCTGATGCATCCATCACTCTGGAACAGGTTCAATCTGGAGTCGTCAGACCACATGACTTTTATCCACTGAAACACTAGCCCCTTTTACACAGCACTTCTGTGACGGGAATATTTTTGCCTTTAATCCACAACAACATATGTGTACATGAAATGGCAGGATCATTTGGTGCCACCTTTATTGCGGCTCTGTAACATCTCTGGTGGTAGTAACAGAGCCGTGATCATTATGATACCAGAACACTATGTAAAAGGAACACCTCCTTCCGCAACCCAGGTGTTGTTTTGAGGACATATTGTATGTGCAATCCCTGCGCTGAAGTGATTTAACACTGAGCGCGGGCTATGTACAGAAAACAAACATATCTATGCAACCTGAAAGATATTGAACCTGGGAGACGCCAAGATCCGTGAGTTGCCGTCACTTCGGGTGGAGGACTCTATCCAGGCTAACGTTTGTGGAATGGTGAAAGACTCTGGGGAGGTTAGCAACGTAGCTATGATTGGGGTATTTCCGATGCACAAGTTACATGTCGTGACAATGTGGTCACCGGACACCTCCCGACTTCCAGTTACACACCGGGAAGTCGTAAGCAACTCGCCCCATCCGCTCCTGATTGGCGGCAGAGTTTAAAACACCGGACTTCCGCATTCACGGAGGGACACACAGAGCGCAAGTGGAATGTCAGATGCGGCAGAGCAACAGCTCATAATACTGGGAAAAAAAACAACAAAAAAACAAGTACGGCAGTTAATCCCAATACCCCAGTCCTCGCTCACTCCGGACAACTGCCTCCTCCTTCATTTCCTCCACTCCACCTCTCATCCAGAAACCACCAGAATCCACAACGAAACGCCAGCAACAAAACCCGATTACGACTGACTGGACTAGACTGCCAGACGGACTGACTGGACGAGATGACAATTGAGAGCAGGGCGTGAGTACTTTGTTGTTTTATTTTTTATCTATAAGTCCTGAATTAACTGTGCCTGTTTTATTTTCATTGTTTGTTTGTTTTTTTGCCATACTGAAAAGACACCCTTTGTTCATCCTTTTGTTCTTCTGTCCTTCTTTTTCATGAACTAAAAACCCGGAGTGGATTTTTTGAGGTTTTTTTTTTTTTGTTTTTTTCCTTCTTTGTTGAAAGACTGAATTAAACCCTGAGTGGAAACCTTCAGTTTAATTTTGTTTTGGTTGGTGGATTTTTCTGATTTTGGACTTTGGGGGAGGGGGGGGGGTGTCTATTTTTGTGTGTTTTAATTAATTGAATGTTCAATATATGATTTTGAATTTGAGTTGGTTGAAATGTGTCATTTCTTTTGAACTATTTAATGTGTAGGGTGTTAGTTCATAAAGACTTTCATCCTTTGTGTGCATTTAAGGGGTGTTTACAGACAAAAACTAAGTAACCAAAAAACCAAAAGACTGACAAACAAACAAACCAAACATCTTACATGTCAGGAGAGAGACCTGGCTGGCACCCCTTTTCAAATCAATAAAACAAAACAATAAATATATGCAAGCCCCAAATCAAACTGTCAGAATGTCACACTATACACTGCACTGCATCACCGCCTCTTGGATCCCAGAATGCAGGCCAACTGTGTCAAAGTCCAGCCTGTCCCACCTCTGTTACACCTTTGGCTTGGCTGTGGAAATCAGTCACTGTTGGAAAAAAGGTGGGATCACCATCTCACCTTTTTTCCGCGATCTCTGTGTAAAAGTGACAACTGTCCCATCCTTATTTCTTCCATCAAACTCATGGTTATCTTAAAAGATTATAAACTACTCATTAACTTGTTGGAGCTGAAACATGTTTATCACTGACATAATTATCCAGTGGGAGGATCTGAACTATTTGCTCAGTAGTCTTTTTTCTTTTCTTTTCTTTTCTTTTCTTTTCTTTTCTTTTCTTTTCTTTTCTTTTCTTTTCTTTTCAAGTCACCAGAAATTTGTCTTCACATCCTAAATCCCATTTGTATTGAGGTTTAATCCATGAAAGTGCTTTTGTTGAGATTTGATGGTTTGGTTTTAATAGTACTGAACACATTGTGACTTTAACCATTATTGGAAACTTTTTCTGTATCAAACAAGGCCTGGTGCTTTTCCAGGGAATATAATGCCAGACAGTTGATACAAGCTGTTAATATATTTTAACATGGATATAAAATTATTGAGAAATGCTTATATGGAGCATATTGCTGGTTTTAAAGGCTAGCATTACCCATATGCGCTGATTGCAACATTTTATTATTTCAGTGTTTCTCAACCTTTTTTGAACAAAGTCCTACTAATGGCATCATGAGCCTACTGCTGCACCCACTATGATGGAAAAAAAACTGGGACTGGGTGGGTCTGTAATTCTATAAGTAACAGGACCTGTATGTGGAGCACATGATGGGGTGGGGGTTGAGGGGGTGCGCCGGACAGTACATGGACAGCACCATTGTATTATGCCAATGACTAATAGTTAAAATCTATGTTTCTGTAAATATAACTGTATAATTTAGTGCTGATGGTCAGGGAATATAACTCAACTGAATTTGACAGTATAATGCAGTGTCATCGTTGACAGGAAAAGTTTGTATGAAGTCGTGCTGCTTATTCACTAAGAGTAAGCAAACACATTTATAGAGCCCTAAAACTCGCAGGTCGGAATCACATATCCAGCCATAGTAAACCATTCCTAATACAGTTATTTCTATTTCAATTGTTTTCAGAGTTCTTTTTCTGAATGCATTATTTTTCTGTGGGCTGGATGGAAAGTGCTGCTGTGCTGAATGTGACCATGAGCTGCCGGCTGTTGATCAGTCAGCAGCGTTGATGGCTTTTATTAGTATTAAAGAGCACCGCGAAGGCCACAAATCCAAAACAAACAATCAAAACCTACAATTTGACAAGATCCATTTAATTAAATACTTTAATGTTTTGGACTTTTACATCTGTACAGTGGCACTGCTTCACACCTGGAAGCACTGACCTTTTCTGTAATGGAAACCTTTTAAAGTTGACCTTCTGCTGCAAGGCTGATACAACTGCAGTACAACTATTACACCTCGAGGAATAACAATAGAAAACACTTCAGATCAAGTGTTTTAGGTGAAATATGGAGTGGTAGCTGCACAAAAAACTGCATTTTCAACAAGCTATGTGCTTTAAAAATACTGAATGTGCCACATGGTTGCTTGAGCTGAGACGACGACAAACTGTCTCCTGAGAAAGTATTTGTTGGAATTGCATCTATAGATCGCCACAGCTACAAAACACACTTGACGCATCGTTATTCTTTATAGCAAATGCAGCCGGCGCAGCATTCAGAGTGCAGGAGTGGTAACAGCGGGCTGATCCGCTCCCAACACATTCATCATGTAATGTCCATGCTCCGCCATATTGTAGCTGTAGAGTGAGAACCTTGACCTAAAATGAGTAGCTACTGATAGTCATTTATTATCTCAATAATACCCAAGAAGGCAACCTTTTCTGATGACAGGGCCCATTCACAACACCAGTTAAACACAGTGTGGTTAATGTCGACACAGCGAGGCCCGAGGTGTTTGTGTGCCAGAACTCATACAAAGCCATCTGACACTGTCTTTAATTTCCTCAGGATGTGTGAATGTCATGGTCCAGCACAGCCTTTCCTCCACAAAGCATTTTCCTCTTCACTACCGAGTGCATCTACCTGTTAGAGACTCGTTAAAAGGGAAATGTTTATTTTAGTAGATCAGACCATGGTTAAATATTTGAAATACAGCACCCAAAATATTAATCATTGTGATATTAGTCTGGACCAACGGCTGTTAAAAAGAATTCTCTAGAAACAGCTTTCAAATTATCTCTGTGCTTTTTAGAATTGGTGATTTATTTATTTATCATGTTTTAGGTGAGTATAATATAATTTAGTACTATTATCTACACATTTAGTCTCCCTGGTAAAGCCTAAAATTAGAGACCACCGGGCTGATGGCAAATACAGGGTTTGGGGGTTGTTTTTGCTTTGGTTTTAGTAGTAAAAAGCAGCATAAATCATTAATAACTGAGCCCATGCCCACACTGTAGGCTCCAACCCAAAATCTAACCCTTAAGGCTAAAAGACAAACACACACTTTGGCAGTTTACAAAACAAATAATGCAAGAAAGTAATTGAGAATCAACAAAAGAAATAACACCCCGTTAAAAACAAACAAAACTATTTTAAAACATTCCTGGCACTGAAACCAATCCAACTAGATTTCATAAATCACTACTGACTGAAGAATCAACGCATCATAAAGAGTAAAAGGTAAGCCAATAGCATGCAACATGTACAATGAAATTCTGTAAGAAAAGTCGTGAGTAGATGTATCAGAATCTGAGATACCATTAGAAAAAAAAAAAAAAAAAGAACGGCCTTCCCTCACATTTGGCTCAATTCAAGTCCCCCTGAAGGTCCTTTCAAATGAAAATAAAGCCATGACAATCTGGAAATCAAACAATCTGACCCCCAGGTACTGATCAGGTGGCTAATAACATGAAATGTCCTTGGTTTACAGACTTGTATCAAACTGGTGAAATAATAATAGTTTAATGTCATTATTGTTACCAAATGTCATCCAGAAGTTACCTGGAGCTAAGTGAAAGGAAGAGTTGAGCATCTCACTGGAAGTGTTGGATCGGCAAACAGTTGTGGAGCACCCAGAGCCAGCAGAGAACCAGAAAATGACTCCAGCACATCCACATATCAACACAGTTGTCCAACTCTTACTGATACAGTTGTGCTTTCTTTGAGGTTGAAGCTGGAGTGAGCTAAAGCTGACTGGAGTGGGAACTACAGTGGGTCAAGGCTGACCTGAAACGGGGCACTGGTGAGTTAAGGATGGGCAGGAAGAAGAAATGGTCCAGACCAAGGACTCCAGAGCTGAGGTACTGATTGATTAGTAGGACTCCTTCCAAGTCAGGCATAGAAAACATCAATGATCTGTTTTACGGTGAATAAAGTGATTCCTGGTTCCAGTGTGCTGTCACACTTGTAAAATTGAGAAGAAAGGACCAAAATGCTTGCTGCCACAAAGATGAGTAGACTGGGATTAATTAATTTACTAAAATAACTCAGAAGCAGGTAGAAAAGTTTGCACAATATCTCGGAGTCCAAAGCCTGTGGAAGAAACAGGCTTGGAGTTACATGATGAGAACCACGTTATAATTTGGCAACTGAAAGCAGGAAGCTTTAGAAATAAAGTAATTGGACACAAGGGCTTCAGACTAGTGAGAAAATGTTTTTCAACAAACTTCAATGTAAAACAAGGAACACACCACATAAAATAATCAATAAGACAAAGAAAATGTGCAGGGTAAGGATTAATGGTGTCCTGTCAGAACTGAGGAACAGTAGACAGACTGCAGCCAAACTTGGAGGTGAGATTTTTGCAGCTTTTCATGAAGACCTGCAGCTCTGCCTTTTGGCCAAACCATACGGATAGACTGCTTTCAAAGGCTTTCTACAGTGAACATCAACAAATGATTATAGGTCCCAAATGACAAACACTTGCGCTCAGTTTTGAAAGTATCAGAGCTCAGTGCAGGGCTTCAAGGTCCGATGAAAGGCAGCAAATAAATGTTGCCAGCGTCAGGGTCCATTTAGAGCAAGTGGGTCAAATAATCTCTGCAGACCCACCTGTAAATACCAGGCAACCATCCATGTGTCATATTAGGGACCATAAAGGTTAGACATTGGTTACATCGCTCTTGTGAAAACAGAGTCAAAAGTCATCTGTTTTAAGTCAAAATAAGTCAGGCATTAGGGCGTTTTAGTTGATCCTTTGAATCTTCTTTTTTGTTTTCCGGTCAGTTTCCCACATCTGTTACCTGATGCTTTTGCAACTGTCCTCAATTCAGCTAAACTGAAAAGAATGTGGCAATTTAACTAAAAAATCACTGGCTGAAATTCTGAGAAATAAAGTTACTGTTTCCCTGTTGTAATCGTATTACTAATTAGTCGTACATTTAGACCAGGGGTGTCAAACCAATTTGAGTTCAGGGGCTAATATGATCTCAAGTGGGTAGGACCAGTAAAATAATGACAGTAAAAAAAGTAAAATGTCATTATGAAAATGTTTAGATCTACAAAGTATCCTTGAAATAATGTGAATAATTTGAAGAACCACAAACAACCTGACATTTCTTAAGAGAAATTACTGCAATTTTAATAATTATCTCTCAGCTTATCATTTACACATGTGCCCAGAAGTTGCGTTTACCGAAAATATTCCTTCATTGATGGATTTTTTTATAAGATGACAAATTTCTGAAGGCTGTCCATCATTTTGACAGATTGAAATACTGAGGGTAATCTACTGAAGAAAGGTTTACACAACACTGTGAACAGAACAGGATCTTTGGTCTGTGTCTCTTAACAAGGCATCAAACAGCCCATAACAGCATCCTACCTGTATATAAGCCTCCACTATTCACAAATACACAGAGTCCTGTACCGGGTCGGGTCAGGTTGGGTGGCCAACGGGTAACCCACAAAAACATGGATGGGTAAAATAAAAAATAATTTTTGGAGGTATGGACACAAGTAGGGCGACACGGTGGTGCAGTGGTTAGCACTCGTGCCTCACAGCAAGAAGGTCCCGTGTTCAATTCCCGGGTGGGA